>JAQGBX010005341.1:0-13829 GCA_034698745.1 Megaphyllum sjaelandicum
CAAACCCCCCCCCCCCCCCCCTCCCCCCCTTAGCCGGACGTCCTTTATGGATGGCCCCTTACCAACCTCTTCTTTGAGGCCGGTTTTTGGCTAGATGACTAATCACAAAAGAAGGGGTTTTCATTTTTTCAACCCTTTAAAAAAAACGCCACCATTTAAGCATTTCTTGTCTAGACTATTATTATTTCCACGCTGTTCATTTCGTAGATCTAGATGAAGGTAATCCAAGGTACAGATGAAGGGATTCACTGTACTGGTAAAGCTAGTACGTACTGTAAATGTGCGGTTTTGACGAAATAGTCTCGCAAATGCTTAATAAGATTGTTTCAAACATATCTTTTCCTAAATGTTCTCTGGTAATAATTTTAAAGTTTATAACATCTTTGGTCATTCGCAAATTGCTTATTTTTTGTTTTTTTGTTTTCTGCCGAACAATGACGTTGTCTACGATGCGGTCATTCGAAATTTGTTGCACTTTTTCTCAGTTTTCTGCAGAAATGCTGTTTACACGATGGTACGAAAAAGTGCAGCGCGCCATCTGGGGCAATTTTAGTTTGGAGCTTAATCTGGTAACTGATGTGGTTGTTATGATGAATTGATACAAACACGTGGCACGCATCCCGGTTTTTTGCCTATACCCGACTCGAGGTGAATAATAGTAAATATGCGTTTCGTATATTGTTTGGTATAGACCTTGCTTTTGTCAGAAGCATACGCGCGCTCTTTATTTATGCCCGGACCATATTTTGCGCCGGATTTACACGCTGCATCGATAAATTTGGCCGCACGAACCTGAAAACATTTCCACTTTAATAGTATTTTAATGCAAAAGGGAAAACAAGACTGCGCTATAGCCTGAGCGCCATGAAATATTGAAGGGCATGCGATCATTGCCATAGATCAAAATGTTGCTCGCGCATGTTGCATTTAAAAAAAAGTATCTTGAGAAGAAAGGGTGCCAGACTCGGATCTGCACCGTGCATAACTAATAGAATAAAAAAGAATTTGCAAAACAGGTATTTATAATACCGGCATCCGCTGTGCACGCATGTTGATGCACTCGGGTTTTTTTTTTCTTTTTTTTTTCCTTCGCATTTGCTCCTCGCTTCACTTTCGTTTATCTGCTTTTTTAAAAAAAGTTCTTTGATCCCTACTGCAGTCCAGTTCAATAGCACCTGCCACGAGCTTATAACGTTAGCTTTGAAATGCATTTTTGTCTAGGTAGAACCACTTAAAAACCTCGGCTTGTCTCGTCTATCCAAGGACATGCTTTTACATAATAGCACATTTTGGTTTTTCAACTAAAGAAATCCATTGTGAACATACACTTCAAATGCATATATTTATAGCAAACCGTATTCTGGCGAAATATAGCCAAAAGAATTCGTTTAGTGACCAATAAGAAGGGAAGCTGACTTGGAATTTCTACGGTACACTCTTAAAAATGTCCCAGTTCTTGGAAGGATCAATAGCAAAAATCGCTTCTCCCCCCCCCCCCTTCCCCTCCCCCAAGAAGATGCTTTAAAACACCTCAACTTAAAAGCAGCGACATCTAGCAAGGGAAAGAACCTTTAAAAGGTGCATTTTTGTATACCGGTGTTTTATTTGCGAGTAAAACTATATTCACTTAAAGAGAAATAGTAAGACGAAAACTGGAGATGTACTTGTTAATTATTTGAACATTAGATAACATATACGCCGTATTGTTTTTGTTTTGCCGAGAACATTTTATTACAATGTCAATCACTCGAAGATGCACTAACTGCAGATATCAATACATTAGAACTGCATTTCCTGCTGGTTTTACCCCAAGTTTGTTAATTTGCACTTAATATTGCAGCATATTTTTTCATGCTGCAAGAGTTGTAAATAATCACATGATTTAACAGAGGAAAGCGTTTTTATGTAATTTGCGGTAGTTTTTTTTCTCATTTTTTTGTGCCTGGTCGTTATGAATTCGCACGAGCCCATTCCATCGAGTGCATCAGGACGTAATTTGTTTAAATCAGTACCAGCGATCGATGCACGGGATCCGTGACACGGTTGCAACATTCAATTGGGTAACTGGTAAATATTTATCGGAAATTGGCCCGAGATTTAATTTATCGGCCACTTGTTCTAACAGTGCCTGCTCCGTTGCTACTGGGAATAATAATAATAATAATAATTGGCCTCAATTATGCAAGTACTGTAATATTTTTTTAAACGCGCTGATGTTTATTCTCTGCAAATGCCAATTAACTCATCTGTTTCAAGGATACTCGTGTCTTCCGAAAAACTTTTGTTGGATGACTTTGTTCTCGTTAGAATTGGAAGCTGAACTCAATTTGAAGACGCCATTGGATATCACCAACGGGAACCATTTCCCTCGGCTCGACGCAAGTTACTGCATGGCATCATTATTATTAGTTTTCCAGGAACGCTTGCCACCTTGGTTAACGTTCCGCTGTACACGTTTGCTCCCAAAATCTCATTTCAATTGGTACATAAAGTACCTCCCGCTTGTTTATTTTCTTCTGTTTTGCCTTTTTGTTCCCGCGAACAACTGGCCCTTGACAGCTAGGCCATTAACTTGGAAGCACCCGTAATGTAAACCTTTGCATTGATCAATGGCTTTTAATCTGGCTTTGCCAAGGCGCATACTTGCCAGCGTTAGTAGCAATAATTCTGGAAAAAAGCATTAACTGTGAAGTTTGATTGCGACAAGTAGTTTGCGTCAGTTAATTTAGCGCCATCGAACTTCTCCCGTGCTAATACTTTGATCTAAAACTGGTACATGCACTAATAGCAGGTTACGTGCAGTACTTTATTTAATCTCGCAATAGTTTTGTCAAGTCTTCATTCATGATTCAAATTTGGTAAATGAGCACTTTGGCAATGGTTGCTGATAAGGACCGTTTGCTATTGTAAGCTGACAAGTTATTTGAACTTCTATTTGGTCCAATAGAGTACAATTTTTCGGCAAATCTTTGTTTTTTCTGAACGAAACGTATTGTAAGTACGGTAAAACCTCTTTTATATGAACTAATTGGTACCAGAGGGGGTTCATATATCGAAAAATCGGAAAGTATGAATGTGTTATCATACCAGTCTACAAAAACATCACGGTTCATCCATGTCCTAGGTTGGTTTTAGCAAAAAGAGGAATTTTTGCGTTTTTGAATTAATTGTTAATTAATTTTCCCAAGGTTGAGGCATGCGCCAGCCAAAAAATGCACCGTCTGGTCGGCAGGAGCCACGTGCTGATGAGTTCATATACTAGAGGTTCATATAAACGAGGTTCTACTGTATGCGTAATTCTTCAGCGATGTGAAAATCTATTCCTACAGCATACAGTAGCTGGCAGACTTGCCAATAATAATAGTTCTTGGAATGCGATGTTAGCATTTGGTGACACTGTTAAGCGTTTGACACTATCCTGTCATATGCACTGACTGCAAAATTTACTTGCCGCCCATGTAGAATGATTCTGTATGTGTTCAGCAGGACAATGAGGATTTTATAATAGGCCTACTGAAATTCTTGAATTTAAATTATGATTTTTGTAAATACATTTGTTATTCCTGCGTTCGAAAAAAATAAATAAAAAATACGAGTTTAATGTTTTAGAAAATAAAATATCAGTGCCTGATTGGCACTTTACATTTTGAAGGGATAATGCAATTTTTTGAAATTTGAATGAAATTGTTAGCTTTGCTAGTTTTGACGTTATCCTCTTCAATATTATGTTAGAGGAGTTGTAGAGTGACATGAAAATAAGTGCAGATTTAGTGACATATAGACGCGTTTTTTCACGAAGTTGATTCGTGATGATGATGCCTTTAATCTAATTTTGCTGATGCAACACCACTCTTGCAACAGCCTGGCATATTGTTCCATAAGGTCGGCAGGCCCGCGTTGCGAAAGTTTTTCCGAGTTGAGCAAATGCTATTTTTTGCCGCAATCATCATAAGCTGGTGTATTTTTAAACGTTTCTTGGCTAAATGTTGCGATAACCACTTTTGCCAACACATGTCCCGTTTCCATCACGATATTTGTTTAGCACCGCCTAGGTTAGTAGGGCTCGAAAACTGTTCCTATAAAATCTGGGTTACAGACATATCTATAACCTTATTCTAAAAGCAGATGACACTGGAAGAAAAGTGGAGGCAAAATGCCATTCTTGAGTAACATTCATGATGTCGCGAGTGGACTGTTTTGACTTTTAAGCAACGCGTGCTTGCCAACGAGTCACTCTGTAACAACTTAACATTATCAACAACTTTACTGGTGTACATGTATTGCATTAGCGAGGCATTGTGAACCTGAACATTTGACTTGGAATTTGTGGGGACGTTAGATTTATCATCCTTTGTATATATACAGTAATATATTTTAGCTTTGTGCTTCTGTATTACATTGTCTTTTGACCACTGACGGCGCATTTTATTGTTCCTGGTAGAGATCGTTACTTAGATGACATCTAATGTTATATTGCACGGGTCGACTGAACCATTTTCCATTTACCTTAGCGCTTCAAAGATTCAGAAGTGAACTCGACATGTTTCCTATTTTTCAACAATTTTGAAATCAAGCTAATTTTAAAACTAGAAAGTAAAGATTTTTTTAGCCGCTTTCTTCTGAAGGAATTAAGGGTGCAATAAAATGACAAATCTATTTAAAGAGTCGTTGATGATCAATGAATAACAGATTTCAATTTTTAAGATGAATTAGTGGTACAACTTCTATGCTGATTTGTCAGTCATTAATTTTCAACTTCATTATACCTTTTTAAAAAGTCCATGTAGCTGGTGGTACATAATGTAGGCTACATGTACGTATATGCATCATGTAAAAATAAACTTTCAAGTTAATGTTTGTACTATAGATAACTGGGGGAAATGCAAAGGGAATTTTCACGTTTTCTAATTTGCCACTCATTATTTTTAAATTTAAACTTAATAATAATTTTTAAGTCAATACAGTAATCAATGCAAAGGGGAAAGTGGTCAAAACTTCAGTTTTACCTGTCAAGCCGAGTAAGTGTTTAATGCCACGTTATAGAGTTTTTCAATTCCTGATCATTGGAAAAAATCATAAAAAATGTTTAATTTCATATGTCATCTCGTGGCCAATGTTTTCCTATTTTAGGAGCGCTCTTAGATCGCTCAATTAAATTACTGACAGTAACTGACTCAACTGACCATACGTGTTTTCTAAGTAATTACGAACCAAGGCTAGCTAGAGCCTTTGAGTTGCTTCTAGACTGTGATATAGATCCACAGACTCTACGTGTACATGTTGGACAGCAAAATGAGAATTTAAAAGCTAATATGCCGGCTTATATGTTGAGATATTTCTGAAATTATGGTGAGGTGCTTAGATATTGCAAATTCATGAAGTTTTCCTGAAGCTTCTGAACGCTGCTCCGTTATTTCAACGCCTGTACAGGTTCATTAATCTCAAAGTTGGCGTTTCTACCAGAAGCACTTCTGTCAGTTTTTTAATTAAAGGGACCAGATTTGTGTAGATCTTGCGGGCTTTTAAAAGATCATCGAGGATTTGAATAGCGCAACCCTTCCGGTAATTTTGCTCATGTTTTCTTTAAACGTACATCTCGAGGGCGAGAAAGTTTTGCCATACTTTTAATGCGAGATTTAAACTGACGTCTGTCTGACTACCTGTCGTGCGACTGAATTCCTTAACCATTAACATTTCGCAAGAGGCAATTATTGCTTCTCAACTTGTTCTCCATGGCTCACATGAAAGTAATTCACTCAACTTTGCTTCACTTGCACATTTTAATGCGCGAGTATGTGCACTTTTTTAGCGGTATGCAAATGTCATTCAAACCGACCATGGGCGACAAAAGTGTGGACAACTTAATAATTGCGGTATTTGCGAAATGAAATAAGATTGAAGCCATGTTCCGTAGTCAGTTTCACAGCTCCGAAACGATATTTTTTGTAAGTGGTTTTTTGCTTGCTGCATGAATTAAGAAATTTAAGGCACATGGCCTGCTACTACAAGAAACTCCTATCATCTGTTGATGTCTGGAAATATATTTAGACGTTCTCTTTCGGTGTTGCGCAGGCAATTTCCCTCGCTGTGTTTGGAGCACATACTTCATCCTTGAAGTGCATGTTTGCCCTCATTCTTGATGTTGCTAAAAGGAAAATGTTTCCTGTGCCGTAGCAATGCCAGAATCCTTGTCACGCATTGGTCATCAAAGAAGTCGCGATGTCTTTGGCGCAACAAGTTTTCAGTGTAAGCTGAGGAGTAGATGCTTTTTCTATGGCTGTTCATTGTTTTTCATTCCATGGAACTCATGGAATGAACTGTTGCACAATGTTGTGCCATGGCGTGGCTGAATTTACGATCCATTGCTACTAAAGGAACTAAGAAGCCATAACGAAGTTTGATTTTCATTCGAGGCGACTGGCTTAATCTTCTGGCTTAATGGAAGGCGACACTCATTGACGGTTTACATGCTTAAAACACTTTGGAAAACTTGACTGGGAAGTCGAGAAGAATCATTGCACCCTTCTTTACGAGGATTATAACCGAATCCGACACCCATTCAATTAGGAATGCCGTCAGTGTTGCATGAAGTTGCTCTGGTGACACGGGCGCATCCCACTCGAGTATTGCCATGTTCTTTGACATTGTCGCAAACCGATGCGATGCTTTTTGGTACCTGGAATTTGGTATAGAAAAGTCTTCTTGATCGATCAAGTAATGAAGTATAACTGCACGACGCGCAGAAAAATGTTTGGAAAATCTCGTTAATGAAACTCACTTAAAAATTAGCTCGGGCTTTCAGGGACTCAAGAATGTACGTGCCTTGATGCTGCGATTATAATGTAGGTGTTTGAAATGAAATGACATCTCGAAGTAATTGAAACCTGAAGTCTACATTCGACCTAAATTAACGATGTCATTCATGTGCATGTATTGAGTCTACAATGGTAATGAAGTTTTATAAATTTAATTTTGCGGAGAACTAATTGTTGGTGACTAACTAACCTACCTGACTATAGTCCATCCAAACTGAAAAGTTATCCAATCATTTTTTTTGCAAAATGTAATTCCTGGTTTGACAATTTCCGTGAAAATCGGCCATACTAGACACTTGACCGAGCATCGAGCTAAAACCGATGCTTACTAGTGGTCCTTCTTCTTGCGTGCGATTAGGCAATGGAACAACCTTCCAAGAGATATTGCAAAATTGCTTTAATGGCAGTTTAACAATGATGTCTAAGTCTCTACTGACGAGGGAGTATTCCCCTGAAGCTGGGTACGAGCTCCCTACCACGTGGCATTTATTTACTGACTTTAGGGTACTCGGTTGAATTGAATAGTTGCACTCATTTCTTCATAAAACACATCTTAAAGTAAATCATTTGTGTACAATTTCTGAACACTCTAAAATTCGCTAAATGAAAATGTAGATCTTCAGAAAATATTGTTCAAACGCCTAGGCGCACATTGAACTTATTTCCAGTCGCTTGAAACTGGTATCGTTGCAGACTGGAAAATTAGGAAAACCAGTGTCGCTTATAGTGGTAAGCGACTGGAAACAAGTTCAATGTGCTCCTACCCTTTACCCGGAAAACGGAGAATTGGTTCTGTCAACAAGCTACAGTATCATAATGTCTTATTCAACGGTGATAGAAATTGGATTTATTTCCATTTTGAAATAAATGCACCTGCCAATTCATGTGCAGATTCCCACATGTTATAGTCATAGCCTAACCATTGCTTTGCATAAAAACTATCAAGGAAGCAATAAAATGCAAATGTGAGAATAATGAATGCTAATATTCAAGACCGATAAACAATATTTTGCATTTTCCACCCTGGTTTTAAAACTGAGGAGTGTTTATTTAACTCCGAGCTGTTTAAATACATGCTGCGCCGTGATGCAATTTCACCAAATAGTCTCTGATCCCATTCGACAACGAATTTAAAACAAGTCTTACGGCATAGGTGAACTCATCATCTCTTGCCTTATTTTTTTATTCGAATACTGGCGGAAAAACCCGACGTTGCCCGGGGGAAAATAGTTTGACAGATTTATGGCCCTGGGGAGAATAGTTTGAAAGTTTTATGGCCCTTGGAATTCCCCGTGGATTTAACGTCCTCAGCGCGGTGCTGAGTCATCAAGGGCGATACGAAACGGGCGTCTTCGAAATGCACGTCCCCCTTACGCGTTAGACGAAAACGTCCTTTTCGAATGGCTCCCCGACACACAAACAAACAAACCCAGCCACAAACAAGATGGACGCGATCTATATTTTATATATAGATTTGGATGCACTGTCTTTCACCGAATCTCACGGTCACGTAAGCACCGTGGTGAAATGAAAGTGATGGTAACCATTTGAGAAACCACCTGCTCATCCATTTCGCCATTTTGGTATTTGAGTAAACAGGTTAAATGTGGCTGGTGTTGCGTTAATGAAAATATGCAGCTCTACTTTTAAGTTATAAAAGGGAGTAGCGTGGAAATTGCAGAAAATGAGGAAAGTGCTAATTCCAAGGTGCTTTTGCTTATTTTTAGATTGTCAGCCTCTGTACGGTTTGAAAGGGGGGTATTCCTACTGATCATGCTGTAACAATCTTGGATGCATCACCCGATGTGAAAGCTAGCTCATAAACAGCAAGTCATCTGCGAGCTGTATTATTTGGCCTTAAAAAGCAATGGTACCGAACTTGTGGTTCGTCTAGCTCATGTATCTTGGGCCTCAGGGGCATACGTACAAACCTACCGTATGGAAAGAATGCAAGATCTGATATTTGTCTAACACCTTCGCGAAGTCATTGTTTCTTGAAAGTGTGCTCGGTGTACTCGTTGCACCCGCTCGTTGTTTACTCGCTTGAAATGTGGTATTTGTGACACTGGCCTAGACAAGCTCTTGTTGCCGCAGCAAATAAAGATCCAAAGTAGTTGCGCGAAGTATTTTCAGACTCCGGATTGAGCTTTGATAGTGGCACGTAGTTGCTGCGAAGCATTATTGAATGTCAACTTGACGAGTTGAATGGTTGTCTTGAGACGTTTGTACCAAGAAACGTGCTAATTGTCTCGTTTGGTTTATTTCAGAACATGCGGTTTCACAGCCCATCCTGGTACAGCGAAGATCTGGAAGTTATCCTGGTGGCGATGTTAGCTCGGTGTTATCACCGAGGTCTTCAGAAGCTGGGGGACTGGGGATGAAGATGGTGGAATATGTCCTCGGTGGATCCCCACCAAATAAGGAACTGGAAGCGAGAATGGCGAGGCTAGGAATGGTACGCACTTTTTTTCCCTGGATCAGACGCTGTTAGCAAAGACAATTTGTTTTTATCCTAAGAAAAAACTAGTTTTCCAGTGCTTTTCAGACTTTGTCAATTAAGGTTGTGCGTTGAAAAAGCTTGATGACGAGCTTCGTTGTCTGTCATTGATGTTTGATTGCTGCCTATGCAATAAACTAAATAGGAGCATCCGCGTAAATTACATTATGCCAAAATCTAATATTTATAATGGATTCCACCCTTTTTGAACATTGATACAATCTCCTGAAAAGCTTTGCGTTTCGGATGATTGCATTCTATTGAAATTCAAACTATTAGCTTATGTGATCAATTATTGCGCTGAGGTAGTTGGCATTTCAAATTTGGAATTTCATAAATATTTAGGTCTTGGATCGTTAGGGTTATAAATGCCACATTATTTAAGCTTTCCCAATTTCACAGTCGTATATGACTAGTTTTACTAATGAGATATGTTAATTAAAAACGAGTAGTCACAATGTGTGAACATACAGTATAATTAGATTGTTAAGCGTGCACTATTGTAGGTGTCGTTTTGTAGGACATTGGAATTACACGCACTAGTATGCAAATTCCACTCTCCAAAATGGTAATTGTTTATATTATTGCAGAATCATGGAGAGGTAGAAGAAAAAAATAAAAAAGATTCACAATCACCTTACGACAACAACAAAAACAAAGATCACGAGGGCACGACGACAGGGCAGAGCAATGGAATTGTACAGAATGGTTTAGACGACGATAAAGGCTTCAAGTGAGTATTGTAAGCTATTTCTTGTAGAGCAATGTGCTTATTCAAGCTTTGGCAACAATTGCGTTTTATTCATAAATCTTCCATTTACATGCATGAACCCGGGGAGCGGCTATGATCACTGAAATTTTTTTATGCAAAACATGAATTGCAATTTAAGTCATGCTTGGCCTAAATAACTTTCACTTATCGAATGTGTTTTCGGGTATTTCATTCAGCGTGCACATGGCTGTAGGTATTGTCAACAAAAGAAAAATCCAATCTGCGTTTTCAGTTATAGGTGATGTTAGTATTCAAGCACGCAGCTTTTCAGTCCCTGTTTGCACTTGACGAACATTTTCGTTTTTTAAAAAGCTGCTGAAAATCAAATAAGCATCGTTATGTCGTTTTATTTGTACAATGTACATGTATATATTTATTTTTTGCTCTAGTACATACATGTACGTACAGTATTGTTTTTCGCATTATAGTTAAAAACGTTTCAGTGCATGTCCATTGTATTAACAAGTGGCTGCTTTTTAAACAATTGTCTCATCACTGATTCTTTCCGTATCGATTTCATGCGATGACACGTTGCCCCCGTGTGCCACCCTATCACGCAACTTATCAATTATTCATGTGGTGATTGCACTTAAATTGTTTTGTTATTTCCAAATAAAAAGCGACATTTGCTAATCGATAGGACATTTGGTCAGATCACTACCACAAATCTTATATAACATTGGGATGTTGTTAATAAAACTGCTCATAAATTTGTATTGTACAAAATTTGTGAAAACAAAGCGCTATGTTCTTTTTCCTATAATTGGTTTCAAATTTTGATAATTTTTTAATAATTAAAATTTGGGTTTTAATTACTTCCATATTCCTTTTTTTTAATTCAACTGATCAATTTGTAATTATGTTTAAATTAATGCAAATTTTTGTAATATGTTTTTTTTTTACCCTGGGAAAATAAGTAATGAGTCTTCATGCGGGGCAAAGGGGGGGGGGATCAGTTGATCAGTTGAATTTAAAAAAAAGGAAATTTGGAAGTAATTAAAACCGAAATTTTAATTATTTAAAAATTATCAAGTAATTAATTAATTAAAAATTTGAAACCAATTATAGGAAAAAAGAACATTATGCTTTGTTTTCATCCACTGTATACACACAATATGGTTTATTGCCTAAATTTTAACATTGCAGTTTTGTGGATTATATTTATTATACATTATGCAATGAGAAACACAATTTTTTGCCATATTGGGGATAATTTGGAAAAAGAAAGCACCTGTAAATGCCGCATATTTCTTATTCGTTGTTTTTTTCATATCAATTTGTAATGGTATGATCTAGTTCTTTTCGAATTCTATTAAGTAAACGAAATTCTATACAAAGTAATTCTCATTTGATTGAAATGAATGTGCTCCAGTTTGTTTATAAAATAAATCAAAATCCATCCTCGTTTCACCTTTTACATTTTTAAACTAGGGTGATGTTCCATTTTTGAATTACTTAAGTTTTTGCTAACCCAGCTGTCACATAGCTGAGTTGGGTTTTTAGAAGGTGGCTTTCGTTGCAAACCTTCAACCTTAGCTGAAAACAATACAGCTACTCGGGCAGAAGGATTGCGAATGGCGCTTTTTGACAGTCGTGAAATCACGTATGCAAAACCGACACGCTAATTCAGGGTGGCCACAGGTCAGGGAAGTCAGGGAAAAAAATTGTGGTCAGGGAAGTCAGGGAAATTTGTGAGTGGTCAGGGAAATTTTTCCAAATGAAAGCAAAATGCACTCCTTGCACTCAGGCTGCTAGCAATTCCAACCCCAATTCTCTTCAGCTAGACTTTTAACAAAATCTAGTATTTTGCCAAGCTTCTCATTGCAATTGTTATTTTATTTTTCATTATGACAAAAAAATTGACATGCATTAACGAGTAAGTTTTGGTCAGGGAATTTTGGATTCTAGTCAGGGGAAAGTCAGGGAAATTGAAAACGAAAATTTTGTTGCCACCCTGGACTGTTAAGACCTCCACGTCTGTCCTATAGCATTTTGACGTAGGATTGTTATGCATTGTCACCATATTCCAGAATGGCCACAGGTCAGGGAAGTCAGGGAAAAGTCATGGAAAAAATAGTGGTCAGGGAAGTCATGGTAATGGTCAGGGAAACTTTCCAAAATAAAAGCAAAATGCTATCCATGCACTCAAGTCTGCTAGCAGGTCCATCCCCAATCCTCTTCAGCTGGACTCGTAACAAAATCTAGTGTTTTGCCATTAAGCTTCTCATTGCAATTGTTATTGTATTTTTCGTCGTGACGAAAATATTGATATGCATTAACTAGTAAGTTTTGGTCGGGGAATTTTGGATTTTAGTCAGGGAAAAGTCAGTTAAATTGAAAATAAGTTTTGTGGCCACCCTGATATTCGAAGTAAAGGGTACGTGCACGGTGAAACTTATTCCAGTCGCTTGCCAACCGCTTTCGAACCAGTGTCGCGTAGTGGTATCGAAGACGCTTACCACTAAGCGAAACTGGTTTTCAAGCGACTGAAACAAGCTTCACCGTGCTTCACAGTTGCAAAGTGTCGAGTTTTCTGCCGTGAGATGGCGGTAAAGCTCGTCCGCGGCTCTTATTTTTGTTTTTCCTTTTTTTTTTTTCCGCTGACCAACAGCTATAGCGTCCATCCGCGTTTAGCATTTGTCTTCGTCCATGAAATGGTCACGCCGTGTGCGCGGTGCGGAAATCCTGTTAATAAAAAGATGGAGGGAACCGTAAACCATATTTCGGTTTGGTCCGTGTCATCGCGAATTAGTTCGAGCCATTAACCCGGGATGCAGGGCGAAAAAGCCTTTTCCAGAGAAGCGGTTTTTTTTTCCACAAGAAGCCATGGCTGAAAAATAACCAAACTCGTAGCAGTGCATGGCTTTTTTTTTGCTTCTAAAATAGCAACAATGTCAGGGCGGATTATGGTGATAGCGCCTCGGAAAAAGGGGGGGGGGAGCGAACCTCAAACCACGCAGTTACTCCATTAGTTGGAATCGGTTTATTTTCTCCCCGCAACATATCTGATGCAGTTTTCCCGGCGACTATGACAAACCCCAGTTCAGGAAGCAGTCGTGGAAATATATAAAAAAAAAAAGGTGACCGAGAAGGATATTTGAAGCTGGGGGCTTCGGTGAAAGAAACAAACATTAAAGTTTTACTGAGCAGAAATAAAACGAACGGCTCCTTGGAAAATGCAACGATGGGGGGGAGATCAGCTAACCGCCAGTCTGCTGGCTATCAACGTTGTTTTCATTTTCATCCTTTTTATATTTATCGGAAGAGTTTCGGAGAATTTGAGCCAACTACCTGCTCGAGGTTACTCGCGGACTAATCCGATTCCCTCGAAATGATCGATTCCTGCTGTTTATTAAATAGCATTCGTGGCGTGTCCTGTCTGGTGCTCTGCATGGGCCATTCCACGCAGTATACAGTAGAACCTCTCTTATATGAACTAATTGGGACCAGAGGTGGTCATGTGCGTGTTTTTGAAGTTGAACCTAATACATGTTCTAAATATGTTTCAACATCAGATTTTAAATACATGTATATACGGTAATGTATGTGAAATGATCATACATATTGCAAATATGTTAAGTTGTTTGAAACATCTATTTATAGTTTTCTACGCAAGTGATTGCGTTTATTACATTGTAAAATGTTTCGTATTTGAAACAGGTTAATTTATTGTAAAATGTTTCGTATTTGAAACAGGTTAATTTATTGTAAAATGTTTCGTATTTGAAACAGGTTAATTTATTGT
>JAQGBX010005342.1:0-13826 GCA_034698745.1 Megaphyllum sjaelandicum
CTAGAAAAAAACATACACTAAAAAGTGGTCAACATACACAGGTGGTCACTTTTCCAGGTTTTACTGTATTTCAAAAAATGAACATTATAATATTTTTTTTAAAGTAAGGTTATTTCTGCTATTTTTCTACGTACAAAAATGTGGCAGAAATGTTTTCCCTATAGCTGAACTGAACTGAGGTTAGCAGGAGTGTTTTTAAAATAATTGTATAGTTTTATCTTTACGGCCACATTAATATTGCACACTTATTTGCCTTTTTTGGGGATGGTGAAAATTCTGACATTTGTTGCACAAGGCAAATAGAGTCAACAACCAAATTCGAAGGTTAAAAAGTGTTTGCCGCCTCATGGCGCCAACTGAACGCTGATTGGCTGCCTGGCAACCTCGTGCCTCACACACGTGCGTTTACATTTGGAAGGTTGCTTCAGAGAGTGGCGCATGGCTAGCTTCGCATTCGGTTTCTTCATTGCTGCAGAGAAATACGTGTTGTGAAACAGCAGTGTGCCAGAGTATAATCATTTTAATTCATTCGTAACTTATTTCCTATTTTTGCATTTAAAAAAAAAATGGCTGATGAAGAATTATCGGCGCTACTCAATCGTCGCCAGCTGATTAACGATGGTCAGGAGAATGACGTTGAGAAGAAACCGTATAGAGTGTTCAACCCGTACACGGAATTCCACGAATTTTCACGCAAGGAAATCAAAGATTTCGAGAAAACATTCAAAAAGTAAGTGGTTGTCGTATTTGAGTTTAAAATTCCAGAAGCCTGCGTTGTTTAACGCCAAAATATACATGTACATGGGGGACAAAGTTTATTTTATTTGTAAATTTTTAAAAAAAAACTCCACTACTTAGTGAGCTACGCGGAACTTCGGTTATCAACTACTGTTAAATTCTGTTAAACTCTTAAGCTCTTATTGCAACAAATAAAAATATTAATTCAGCACTTTTACTGAGGTGCGGCTTAAACGCAACTTCCTTTATGATAACATAAAGATTTAAGATCAAAGTCGTAGAAAGTTGTTAATTGTGTGCGCTTGGTTTCACCACAACGTAGAGTACCAAGTAACTATCTATGAATACATTTACATCTGAATCTGAATGAAAATTATTTCAATTGTTAGTTAATCTTCTATTTCTGCTCACGCGGACAAACTGCGAAGACCATGTTGATCCAAAGTACATGTATACAAATCATTTTTGTTTGTAGGGTGGCTTTCTCAAAGATGTAATCCTTGGAAAGATTCATCTCTTTTTGAAACTGAAAAATTGTACTATATCATCGTACTAATCATAAGCCTTACATGCATCTATTGAAATGTTTTTTGAGGTTGGTTGCGAAACAATGTTGTTTACATAAATTAACGTTAATCACGACAGTTTTGTTTCGCTCTGTTTTTTCTGGCCATGACCCATTATCAAGAAACTTGGCTTGACGACGATGGAAATTATGGAAGTATCCGTTTTACGAAGTATTTAGCTTAAATTGTCTAAATTTATTGGAGGAATTGTAATTTTCAGGGGAAAACTGAGGATGATGCCGTGCAATGAACTACGTGCTCGTTCTGCTGGCATAGTTTCCCATCGTAAACCATACGAGGTACATGTAGTGCGTACGAACTACTAAAGTTCACCTACAAAAATCGGTTTGAAAATGTTTTTTTTTTCCCCGCAGACATCATTATCCTATTTAAATTCTAAGTTCTAGTTCGCCAAGGATTAAAAATGCAGTATACTTGAGCGGCTAAGGACATTCTAAGGTTAAGATTTCTAGGTTAATCTGGAAAAAATATGGGCGAAATTGGCTACGTTATCGAACGTTGCAGTTCCTGGCATATAATCACGTAGCCAATAAGCTTAAATGTTGCAGGATGTTTGGATATTCCAACCGATAACCCAAAATAGACTACCATTACAGTATTTTTGAAAAATTGCGTAGGATACTGAATGCCCCCCCAACCACACGTGTCACGGACCCACAGGAGGCTGCCAGATGAGCAAATGTGCTGCAAGTGAACGGAACACATTGGTTGTAAAGTCGCTGATAAACAACGACTTAGCAATTCGTTCATGGCCTGTTTCAGGGGGCATGCAGTCTGCTGCAGCGGCAGAATGTAGTTGCCCTAAATCCCTACTCGGGGATTTAGGACAACAGGGACGAATTTGCCATATTTGGACTATGCTCGCAGTATTGCTTCCGGCGATATGCGACAAAAAAAAAAACCTTTCCGGAACTGACCAGTCTCTACATGCATTGAATTTCGGTTGTTGATAGTGTTACCCAGAGTGACGTCATTTTCGTATTCGTATGGTGTGACCACAGTATGTACTGTGGTGTGACGATGCATGGTGCTTTTGCCATGAATCATTGAAAGATTTACGAATGATGATATTGGACTCGTTAGCAAATTTGATATTTGAAAAAACGATAAAATGTTTTCCTCATACCTTTTCCCTTACAAACTTAAGAGTAATATCCTTATTGCAAAAGAGAAACCCCTTTCCATTAGTCACCATCACAACGGGACGACTTTTAAATTCAAGACGTCATCAGCGAGAGGTCAGCGTTTTATGCTATTTTCTGATTCATCATCACGCTGTTTTGAGAATCCAAACAGTGATGTACATTGAACTTTCTTTTTTGGGAAAAATCTAATGTTGGAAATTTGAGTAAGTTTCTTCTTCGTGTCAGGTTGTGCGCGTATGGTTTATTCTTGTTTACACGAATATGATAGGGATAACGAAATACTACTAAAAATGTCCAGAAAAGGTGCGAGGATCCGCATGCGATATCGACGTGTTGATTTTGAGAATGTTTACTTTGGGTTTCTACGCATGTCGTTAGATTTTATTCCAGGGTTGTGATGTACAGCATAGTTACGAAAGTAGCCAGTCATAACTTACATATGCCAGAAGGGGCTGAGACCCCTTAGTGCATTATCAATTTTCTCTCAGTCATAACTTACAAATTCTGAAAGTTTTTTTTTAATGATGATTAATACGTGACTTCTCTAAAGCCTGTCTGGGTTACTTGAAATTTCTCTGGTTCCACTTCCACTTCTTACAGTATGTGTTTGTAAAATTGTAGGCAGTGTTGTCAACGATTGACACACCCTACCTTTTAGCGCTTTGCAAATTGAAATGTACTTTAAAAGTCTGTCCACATTTAATTTGCTCAAGGTTGTTTTCCTAATCATCAAGAAGAAATTGGAAACCGCACGATCTAGGGCTACTATAACGTGCACTAGCAGGAATAAATTATCTTTAGTCAGCTGAAAGTTAGTAATGCACATCCGATATCCTTCTACTGTAGTTGTCACGGGAAGAAATTTGTCATCGTAGTTTGATAAGTTTTGAATGACGGACGTGCCTTGGATTAAATTCTAAGTACATGTACAGTATACATTGTACTGTAGGTTCTAAGGTCATCTACAATTCGTTTGTTTTTATTCGTGGTGCGATGAGGTTGAATTGATGGTACAGTCATGGTTTTACAGTATACACACCTTGTGGTGATGCCAAAATGTAACTTTGGTTGGTTTGGTGGTGTTTGCGAGGTGTTGTTTACTTGTATCCTCGTAAAATTCATTTGCTGAACTTTAAAGTTTCCATTTTTCTCTTGCTGCGCAGATTTCTTAGTTTATCAATACTAAGATATCTAAAACATGCGCAATAGTTATAGTTAGTGTTCTGGGTAGGTTACTTTAATTCGTTATTTAATATTATTATGCCGCGTTGAATATCAAATGGTTAACCTAATAAATTCAAACTAAGATAGACATCTTCTGGGTTGAATTGTCTTTCACGTGTAAATCTCCTCCCAAAATTAAATTCAGAATGCATAATATGGCAACTTCAATGTTCATGACCTCCAGTCAAGGTGTTCTAGGACGAATTCCGTTATTTCTGCCCTGTGTGGCGCAATACTGCAAGAATGTTGTAGGAAGAAGTTTGAACCTGTTAGCTGCGGGCGCGTGAAAACTGTCCACTTGGTTTTTCCCCCAATTTCGTTGGTCTCACCTTTAGTGGTCATTTTGTACGAAATCGATTTTTGATAACGAATATTTTAAATCGGTTTGTTTGTATTGTCTACTATTAAACGATGGTTTCACCAGATGACGATTTTTTTCTCATAAAAGGCCTGAAAATGAATTAATATAGGTTGAACTCGCTTGTCTGGAAATGCACGCGAGCGGATGTTACTCAACTGCTGGTATGGTTTCTAAATTAGGTGGCAGTTTTTTACTTGACAAATACTTTTCAAAAGAGTACATCTTCTGTAGATTACATGTTCATGTTTAAAGTATATATATTATCATCTACTGTATACTCCAAAGAAGGGCATCGATTGATACTTTTTAAATGTTGAATTATTGAAACCACGTTTTGTAGGACATTGCTTACGTTTAATATATACATTAATTACATCAATTATCGAATCTTAAATTATAATTAAATCAATTTTGCTCCAATTTCGCTAGTTTAAAATTCAGATCAAAGATTTATTAGAGGATTTTCAAATATGGTAGCACGCGTTTTTTATCCTTTCGTAACTCCTCTCCTACATGTACAATATACAGGGTTATTGCAAAAGAATCATTGGGTTTGAAAAATATATACAGTACAAAGTATTGCAGATATAATATTCAATGACAAACGAAAAGAAAGGGAAAAATCCAAGTTTTAAACGCAGTACTTGCAAACTTTGCTTTAAACGCCCTGGTGGCAGCACCAACCAAGCCAACCAATCATCTCACATTGAACATTTGTGATTAACAACATTTTGATTAAATAAAAACTTAAACATTTTCACTTTCTTTTTATGTATCATTTACTATTCTATCACTAATACTTTCCAAAATATATCTTTTTAAAACAAGTTTTTTTTAATAGAAATTTGTGAAAATACTATTTTTCCAGGGAATTTTAAATACGTCTGTACATTTTTAACAATAAAAATTGTCAGAAAAGTACGCATGAATTTGAGTACTTGTACAAGTAACTACACTTGCATACTAACGGGACACCTAGGAAAAACTAATTATACAGCATATCTTACGAACGTTCACCCGTTTTTCATTTGTTTCAGTTTCTTTTTTTACGTTTATTGTGAATTTTGCCAAGTAATTTCGCAACATTAATACGTTTGTCAGATGTTATTCAACCTAAAATGTGATGCCTACAAGTACTATGTTTTAAATCCGACCTGTTCCTGTAATTTTGCACTGGAAAGCCCACAGGATGTGAAAGATCACGAATTTCGGTATACATTCATTGCTTTTATGCGAACTAAATTAGGGATTTCCTTTAGTATTTTGTAACCAGCCTATACTGATAGTGTATCATAATGCATTTGTTGCTGTATTTAAACTTGATTTGATTGGTGTACATTATTGGGTTGTAAACCCAAAACTGGGCGCACACTTTTTTTTTCTGAAAAGCTGACGATTTGTTGATAGAAATGATAAACTAAGCTCCCATTCATTTTTGTTTTGCAAATACTGAAAAAACCTCGATTGCGAACTACCCCAAAATTCGCGTAATGTTCGATAAATTGCCTCGTGTGCTTCCGGCTGGAGAACTGCACTTCCTTTGAATTAATAATGATTTGTGGGAAAAAATTATCACGTGCTTTAAAATTTTGATGAAATTTTATGCGTCTGAGTTTTTCGAGAAATGAAACCAATGTTTTGCGAATTTTTGCTCTCGTAAGTGCGGATTTTTTTATACAGATTTGCTTCAGAATACTGCGTCAGTGTTTTAATTGCTTTCTGTTCAAAATATGACCTCAAGTGCGGAATCATCATTATGCAGCGAATGACATGACATGTTGATTGAACGACAATGAACATAGCCTGGCAAACAAGCGAGTTTCAAATAAACCTATTACAGGGTGTCCGTTAATTTATTAAAGAATAAGACATTATTAGAGTATTGATTTTTTTTCTACTCTAAGATATTATTTATTCAGAATTTTAAGGGTACACTTTTTGAATTTTAAATAACCATACCATTGTTGTGCCTATAATAATAGATATCGAACTGAGAAATTGGACTTCGTATGCTGGAACTGGTCTCGAGATTCAGTAATCTCTTGCACATGTTTATATCTATGCAACTGAATATTGTGAACATGTACACAAAAACCATTTCAACGCATACTTTGCGATCGATATTGACAAACATGGCTGCAGGCAGAACGCAGAAATGGCTCGGGTCCAACATTACTCAGTTATCGACGAGATGTGTAAATATTTTTTTGTAAAATAAACTTATTTCGAAATTCCAGGGCATTCACAAAGAGAGGCCTGCTTTTTAAGTTTTTATATTACGGTCCTCAGTGAGTCGTGTGTATGTGTCACGCCAGAACATTCATCCATGCACCGGTAGTCATTACCGAAAATTGGTTGCGTAGTAATAAATGCCAGATTAAATCATGTTTAGTAGAAACACATATACTGTGAAGAGGTAGTTAAAGTTTAAAATTCATTTTTTGAGCATATACTTTATTTTCAAAAAAGTTAGACCATCGTTTGCTCTTGCACGAAGGTGTTGCATATTTGCATGCTAGCTAACTTTGAAAAATCATTCATGCGAAGTGCACATTTCGTGCAAATTACTGCATTGTAACATCTAGCCTGAGCCTTTTAAAGTAGCAATCCTATTCTCGGTTGTTTTTTTTGAAGAGAAGCAAAACGTAGCTACGAATAATTTCCTCTGGTGGGGGCAAGACCAACGCAATATAACTACTTATTTTTGCGTTTTTGGCTGTTACATCATTGGTGAATGGGATGATATAAGCAACACTCTGCGTGTTATCGTCATCTTTGAAAAAGAACAAAAAAAGACAAGTTTTTAGTTGAATAGAAGCGTATGATTATTTTTAAACGTCTAAACCTGTTCATAAATCAGTAAATGGGAGAAAAAAATTTAAAAAAAAGTATATATAGTTGTTGCGGAAGTATTTTTTTTTAAATAAATGATTTTAAATGAAATTAAGGGCTGACATTTAAATAGCACATTCCTATTTTTAAATTCATGACATTTATTTATTTCGATTCATTTTAAATCTTCATGATTTATGTATGCATGGATAACAGAAATGTAATATCTGCATTTAGATTTAGTAGTGCATTGTTTATGTATTTCTATATGATGACGGGATGAATTAGTTATTTTGAATTATAAATTAGAATAAACGTTTATTGTCTCGACCAATAAATTTAATGTATTTTTTGTGTGTTCCAGATACGACACAGCCAAAGATAATTTCCTAGACATTCAAGAACTGAAATTGATGATGGAAAAATTAGGTGCTCCACAAACGCACATGGCTCTTAAAGAAATGATTCGTGAAGTGGACGAGGATAAAGATGATAAAATTAATTTCCGTGAGGTCAGAACATTTCGTGTTTGTTTTTTTGCTTCGAGCTTAATTTTAATTATTACTATTCATGTGTCAGCATTGATGTTTTCCTTCCTCTTTTTTGCACGAAAGGTTAATTGAGCATGTCTCGATTATTGATGTGCAAATTTGACTTTTTAATAAAAGATTTGGAGCGTTTGATTATGCTTCGGTCTTGCATCCGTTACTCTTCCATTCCATTTGCGTGAAATTCAAAGGCGTTGACTAAATAATTTATTTCTCATTTGAATTTCAGTTTTTGCTAATTTATCGAAAAGCCAGACAAGGGGAATTGGCGGCTGACAGCGGTTTGGGACAACTAGCATCACTGACCGAAATTGACGTTGATAAAGCAGGGGTAGGAGGGGCAAAAAACTTTTTTGAGGCCAAGGTATTTATTTACGCTTTTGTTTTCCTGTAAGCGCATATTTTAAATTGCTCAATGTCAGCTTGTTATTTCCTTCAAAAGTGACAAAAAATGGCAGAGGAAATTTTGTGTGTTATTAGAACCTCAAGGTTATATGAAACAACCTTATCAGATGCGGCATATGCATTGTCTTTATAGCAGCACCTTACAGAAGGATCGTGTTGCAGAAGTTATATGCAATATCATGGAAGATTATTAAATAATAAAAATACGCGCAAGTCAGGAAATTGCGAAAAAATGAATTATGATCCATCATTTTCAAATTGATGGATTAAAAGTAAAATTTGATAGGCTGAAACATACCTTCGTAGAATTGCATGCAGGCCGGATGTTCAGAAATTTCAGCTTGTACGAATTTTGTTCACCTCACAGATGTATGATGAAATATCTGTAGGCTACCTTTGGGGATTTTATCAAATTAAACAGATTGAAGAAAGAGAAATCTTCATAAATTAAAAAAAGAAACTTTGAATAATTTTTTTCCCATTACTATATCAAACAACTTGAATTGAAACGTATCGATCAAGTTGTATATGATAAACTTTTCGCGAACAATTTCGTTGTAAGGGTACGAGCACGGTGAACTTGTTTCCAGTCACTTCAAAACCAGTATCGCTTAGTGGTAGGCCTATTGCAGACGCATACCACTAAGCGACACTGTTTCTCGCCAAAACCAGTGTCGCGTATAGTGATATGCGTCTGTAATACAACTAAGCGACACTGGTTTTCAAGCGACTGGAAACAAGTTCACCGTGCTCATACCCTAAGAAAGGCTTTATTACTTCAATTTATTTACCTCTCGGTCCTCTCCATATGTTAAGATTTGTCTGGCCTAAGTTGTTTCATTATTTTGAAAGGTTTAAATTCTCCAATCAAACGCTTTGGATATTAGCAGATTCTTTTGGAAATTTGTAGAATTTATATTTTTTTAAAAAAATTACCTGAATTATAAATCAACCTTTCTAAAGATGAAAAAAAATAGGGCAGAAGAATCATATCATAAGTTAGTAAAGAAATCTAGAAGTAATAATCGTTAGAACGAAATTCTTCCACACGATATAATTTTAACTTTGCATGTATTTTGATTTTGTTCGGGTAAGTACATTTATTAATGGCTACCTTAATTACCAACACAGATTGGACGGACGATTCCTTCTGCTTTCAATTCTGATTTTTTCCTTTATTATATAATATTTGTTCATTGTTTTGTATTAACATTTAACTAAATTGACTGCAACATCTTTCTAATTATTGCATATTTTAATTAACACAGATTGAAGAGCTGTCAAAAGGAAAAAAGTTTGAAGAAGAAATTAAGGCAGAACAGGAGGAACGGAAACAAGAAAATGAACAGAAGAAGCAACGGAAGCAGGATTTTAAGGAGAAAGCAGCCTTGTTTGAGCAGGCCATTGTATCTTAAACGACTTTTGCTGCATAATACAGCCTATGTTTGTTCATAGTTTATACAGCATATCCTTTCTTGTATGATGTGCATTCGGAAATTTTAATTACATCGTTTTCCAATTTGTTTTTCCATGAAACGGGTGCTTAATGACAAATTCTCACTGAGGCAGATTGGACAATTTTAATTTAGTGAAAGGTTCCAAGCATCAAGAGGGTTTGAAAAGATGCGATTGACTTCTCTAAAGAATTTTATTTCACTCAGTTGCACAAAAGATTTATATTTTTACACTTTTACTATCTTAATTTGAGCATACGAATGCATAATAATGTGCATCATTAATTACTCTCTATTAAAATGATGAAGATGTCTTAACATTATTTTGAATTTCATTAGCAATATGAATTAACGCTCTACTTCATAATTGACTCGGTGTGATCAACGCTCATAAAAGAAATGGTCACAAATGAGATTCGGCTATTTCTAATGTCCGAAAACTCGCTATCTCGAATGTTACCAAAAATTGATTTAAATGTTGAATTTTTTTGTACATAAAATGAAAGTGTTCCTCGGTTAGCTCTGTTGGAAGAGACATGTACATGTACGCGAAATTTTATTTCAATTATGCTTCCTAAAATAAAAATGTGACGTCTTATACATACCTTTTATTATTTCTTTAATTAGCCCCAGCATTTGTTTCTGGATTTTAAACTGAAAAAGCTATTTAACAGTTTTCGTCATTCCATCCATCCTTCAATACTGAATATCAACGTGGGTGCAGCGCCAATCTGTGTTACTAAGTACATTAGTAACAAATAATTGAATGTTTGGGGTGAAACTGGGTAAGTTATACCTTTGTTGACCTTGAATATTAGGCTATTATACAGTATATTCTTGTATCTGATATTACAAAATTTACTATTTATGGACATTAACAAGACCAAAGAATACATAGTCACAATTTCATGCATTGTTTATTTACGAATTCACATAACTCCAATGATAATAATTGTGACAAAATGGCAAAACCGAAATAACAATTAAGTCTGGTAGTTAACCATTCGTTCATTAATTCTAGTGGAATTAATTTTTGGACTCATTTTTTATTATTTTCATTCCAACAGTTAGTTTGGGGAAAGTCCGATCAATAAAAGTAATGGCATAAGCGATTCTTAATGACGTGTGCAGTACTACACAGGCAATGGTCATATGATATATTATTGCAAAATGCCCATGAACAGATTAATCCAGATCGATTCTGTTAATTAACATTGGTGAAGGTCAATATGTGATCAAAAATACTAGTTTTATCCAGCTCAATTTATTTTGGGATTTGGAAAGATTGCATGCTAGTGCACATCTTATCTACATTTATAAACACTAGTATAATACCAGTGACAGTTAGATGATAATTACAGGCGGAACATAGAAGCTGGCCTTAATATCAGTTGTAGATTTACGAGGATAATCGACATTTTTCATGTACTGTAAACAATGATGTACAGTATGTACCTCTGGGTTTTATGGCGCATAGGAATTACACAATTTTTTGAAATTATAATTTGATTTTAATATTGCATCTATCGATATAGTATGATGACATGTACAATTGTGGTACTCATACTGAAGCTACAGTATTGTATACAAAAGGAGCAAACTGTTTGGATTAAAAACAGCAATAACCTTGAGTATATTTTTCAAACCAATTAGCATGTCGGATTTGCATGAATTAATTGACTTCACGTTGTACAAAAGTGCCATTCGTAAAAGCTCCAATCTCATTACCCCTTTATTCGTACGTTGCATCTCAAAATTTTTATTTGTAAAGAATTTGAGAAGCTAGTAACATTTTGTGTACATTAAATGTACATAAAAACTTTTATTCTACCTAATTTATGCGCGGATTTTGATGCAAACTTGACATTTATGATTTGCTGATCATCATCCACCCTAATTTGCTTTTGAATATACTGTACATGTACTTGTCATTATTTTTTATTAAAATGATGAAGATAAGTATTATTTTGAATTTCATTAGCAATATGAATTAACGCTCCACTTCGAAATTGACTCTGTGTGATCAATGCTCATAAAAGAAATGGTCACAAATAAGATTCGACAAAAATCCCTAACTCGAATGTTACCAAAAATTAATTTTAAATGTTGCATTTTTTTGAACATAGAATGAAAGCGTTCCTCGGTTAGCTCTGTTGGAAGAGACATATGTACGCGAAATTTTATTTCAATTATGTTTCCTAAGATAAAAAAATTTGACGACTTATTGTAGAATTTCCATTATGCAGATTTCCATGTCGCTTCAGGTAACCAGAGTATGAGGTAGCCCTCAAATTTGAAATATTATCGTCCCTGACGCAACTCATAAAAAAATGTAATTTAACGCCACGAAATTCATAAATCCCGCTTCACAACGGTACAAGTTCTTCGCAATAGATGGCGTTGGCTGTACCGCTCTGTACTTGACGATTATGTTCCCCACGCAAATGTTTCATCGATTTTCGCTGCTTCGCGATTTTTAACGAATGAAATTCGACACAACCTCAGCCAAGATGGTTCGTCAAGAGATGTACTCAAATTCCTTAAGTCATAAAAATGAAGATGGCAAACTTGGATTCGAGCTCTTGACGATAGAAGTGACCTAGATAATGAGCACGCCACCCTCCATTACCCATAATGCCCGAACAATGACGAAAATTTAAAACTGCTGTCAAAAACATCTACATAAAATATATCGAAAACAAGATCATCTGCCGCGATGAAATCAGTGATTTCTGTTTACTCCCAAAACCACTCAAATCTACGAAATCGTCATTTTATTTTATTGCGGCGTTGTTCTCGAAACACGTGCTCGCTGTTTGTAAACGCTGAAACGGACCAATAGCGAGCAGAACTGGCTGTGCACGTGATCGCTTTCCACCAATATCGGAATGTGTGCACGTTATTGTTAAAAGAGTCGGCGTGTTTTCCGTATTACGTTCATGAATTGCGCCGATCAGCATTCAGTAATCGTTATACAGAAATTCGAGTGCGTTGTGGATGTTCCTCGCGGATTAAATTGACGGGGAATTTGACGAAGATTTTGTGGTTCATGTTTATAATACTCCTGTGCGTATGTCTCAACGTGATACAATAGTGCACCTTGTAGCTGGAGGGTGAGTGGAAAACTCCGTTCATTTTCATTGAGTTGTCCAAGCATGCATGTAGGTGTCATACCCTATCAAGAGTTGGAAAATTTCAAAAATACGCAAAACTGATTTATTTTCTGTTTTTATGGGACGTGCAAGCATCCGCTGATTACAGTATGTGCAGACTGAAACCTATAAGACTTAACTTAGCGTCATGCTCAGAGTAACAAAAAAAAAATCGGTCAAACCAATGCGAGGCAGTTAATCGCAGACCGGTTTTGTCAATCGTTTCGTTTGTTTTAACTCGTGTGATTAACCGTTTAATATCCCGGTTCATGCTAAAAATAGGTTGCCAACTGCCTTCATTGAAATCTTTATAATGTGGTAAATATTTTTTTTTTGAAACTCATGTGGCACGACAAGTAAAGTCGACATTCGAATTACAGTAAGCCCATGGGAAGGTCAACTCGTCATCCTAGCCAAAGGCTCTTCGACAGTGGAAAAAAACCATCTATGAGGGGGAACCCACGTGGAAAAAACCCACTCATCTTGGGGCAATCTAGGCTCTAGGGCAATCATGGGTCAGCCCATTATGCGTGATTGACTTTTTTACACCCTGCACCACTTACTACTAGTCTAATCCACAATTAAGAATTTTGGTTGCATATAGCTCGCTGGTCAACAAGAAACTCATGGGTCAAATCTAAATGTGAAGACAATGGCATCGCATTGGATGACAGGCGATCTTCATTGTACGCAGCATTTCACGTTGTTCTGGAAATGCATGTGCGGCGAATGCTACTGCAAGAAAAGCGCAGGAAACGTTAACCGAATGTAAATTTTAGGATGTTGACAATTGTCAATTGCGTATCCCCTTTACCCTACATGTAGTTCAAGGGCGCAAATTGTTTACCCACCCCTGTCCTAGTTCGAACTGGATGGCTGGTGGTTGGTTCTGCTGCGCAGCACGTAACCCATGATGGCCTACGTGACTGTTTCTGCATACGACTAGTTTGGAAGAGATGAACCCCCAAAAAAACAAGTTTGCGCGCATAATAATGCCACTCTCGGAACACGTGAAATACCACTTTTTTGAGGTTGATGTTGTTGTTTATTATTTCATGCCCATGATCAATTTGCGCACATTATCACAAAATGCCATTCATAAAAAGTTTGAATAACTCACCATGCTCATTAACGCTGAAATATGAATATACAGTAGATATCTTATTATGAGTACATGTACATGTACTTTAATACATTGTAAATTTATGTATGCATTCATTGGTTTGAAAACAGCGATAGCCTTGACAGGGTTCCCCCAGACCTGGAAAAGTCAGGGAAGATTGGTTTATTTTGAAAGTCAGGGACAGGGTTGCCACTGACCTGCGAAGTCAGGCAAAGTCAGGCAACTTTGTCAAAATTTAATGAAAAGTCAGGCTGAGG
>JAQGBX010005343.1:0-13826 GCA_034698745.1 Megaphyllum sjaelandicum
AATCAAAGTTTCAAAATTTCGCCCATAGGATTTCATAGGCTCCGCCCACAAAAATCGGTGAATAGACCCCCTTAAATGAAACAACCAAAATTGTGAGGCAACGTTACCAACATAGAAATTACTCTATATGTACATGTACGTAGAAAGTTGTATAATTAATTGAGACAATCTTAAATGTACTGTATGTTCATTTAACAAGCATTAAAATATACAGTATCTAAATGTCACTTTTTTTCTGGCATTTGTGAACGAATCAATAGCGCTTTGCTTAGTGTTCTCTTAAAATCATATTTCTAAAGAAAATCTAGTAGGCCTACTCGTTCATCGAAAGAAATTTTAAAAAATGCTTTTTTTTTATTATGTACGAAATGTTTAAATGGGTTTGTCTGGAATTTTGCCTTTAGGCTATTTTCGTGTCATCCCACATTGATGGCGATTTTAAGATATTCATGTACTGATGCGTCTTAAAAATCATTTCTGCATTCTGTAAAGAAAAAAACTTCCGCTTATGATCTCTTATCGTTCCAAAAAAAATGCTTCAGGACTTGAAGGAGCAGCCCTGGACATGGTCTAAAGTAGTTTATCAAAGCAAAGATCCTTTTTTGTCTTCACTCAATGCTCGCTCATTTAGCTTTCTTTTCTCTTCGTTTACAAATCATCAACCTCTTTTAACCCTTTGATGTCTTTATTGATTGAATTTCAGCACGAGTGGATATGCGTGTATGAGTTTCGTAAAAAGGAGTAGTCACGTCATGGAAGTACAAATGGGTGAGTCGTACGAGCCTCCAATAATTATTCTTTTGTATATTAAAAACGTTGGATGATTACCGTCTTCCTCGAAATAAATTGACTTAGACAGTGATTAATTTAACATAATGCGCTCATTTCGCTTTCTTCCGATGTACATTTACAAGGAATTTTTTCCTGATATTTCGTTTGTTGATTCAATTTTTAGGGAGTTTAACGAGGTATCCTATAGAAGCCTGCGAGCCGCCCAATTTCGAGCGATCCAAATCCGAGTACACGACGTTAGTGAGTAAGTGTCGAATTTTTATTCATCGTAGTTCCGACTATTTCCTTCCCCTCGTTCATTCGTTAGATTTTGAAAAAATCCTTCTTTAATTATGAATGCAAAGGCACTTATTTGGTTAATTTGAAACCCATTTGCTCTTGTTGAGTGCTTCGAACGGAATAATATAATGGCACAAAATTAGAAGCTGGCACTTTTAATTTTTTTTTAATAACACGGTTGTTATGGAGAAGAAAAAGCGCAGTTCATTAATCGATTTTGATATGACATTTTTGCTTGGCTGCTTTGAAAAGTGAATTTAAATTGACAACTTTTTTTTATAAGCGCTTTACTTATGGAAATGTTTTTAAGAAAGCAACTTCGGGAGCGTAAAGAGTTGTTGAGATGATTATGTCTGCTATCTCGCAGTTCTTGAATGAATTTTTTCCTTATTTTTTTGAAGAAAATAACGTTATCTTTCAAATCATAACCGTTCGGGAATATGTCGCATATATTCAATTATAACGGAGAATATTGGATTTGGATCAAATTAGATGTTGCCAAATGGATTTCACGTCTATTTTGAAATATGTATGTTTTCTGATTCATGGACCTGTGTACTGTGTATGAAATGCACTTATGAAAACATACTTTTGCGATGACTTCAATTGAAATGCACTGCACGATGGCCAAGTTTACGGTTGGATCATGACACATTGACGTGCGCACTTCCGAAGCGTATCACTCTTATTTAGAGAACTTATATTGCTGGCAATACTGGACTACATACTGCAAATTAATAGTTGATTTAAAAAAAAAATTGCTCATATCAGATGCTTGCATTGGCATCCACTACTGGACAAATGTCGTGCAAAACGAAATTTCACCCATGTTGTGGGATGACCTTTAGTACTTTACCATAAAGGGAATGTACGAAAATTAATACGAAAATTAGTTGAAATCGGCTACTGACACATTGGTTGCAAATGCCCCGTATGACGGCAATCACTGCGCAGTCGGCTGTTAGCATGGTTTGCAGAATTACAGGGGCAGCGCCATCTGCCATTGAAACCGCTAAAATTGTAACGCTGTCGTAGGCTGTCCATATCATTATTTAAATGTATTACTACGACTCTTTGGAGTTGTATTTTTTATTATTCACTTAGTTTTGGTATTGATAGACGTTACATTAAGGGTACTCGGTGCTTTTCGAATTTGACGTTTGGCAAGCGTGAAGTCACGTGTGCAAAAGGAGTGTATGAATTGGTTTAAAAAGCTATAACATTTAGCCCATTTTTAAGCCAAATTGCTAATCGTCGTGTCGATTTTACCACGTTATTTCACGACTGCCAAAAATTCCATTCGTGAAGCTTTTGTCTGAGTACCCCTATCGTACGAGGCAAGATAAAGCGCAACATTTTTCTGTCTTCCGCGCACGAATGGCACCGTTCACATTCGCGCTATACCTGGGGATCCTAAATGGTCACTTTCGGGCAATCGATGCGGTGACCAACCGGCGCCATTGCGATGCAATTAGAATTCAGTTCATTAGCTTCATTGAATCGATTTAATAATGTATAAGTTAAGCCTATTCCGTTTTATACGCTTCGAGTCTTCTTCCCCCTTTGGTGCTATTTGCATTCCGTGCATAACTTACTACACAAACCGAGGCCGGCCATTGACAATACAATTTGCTGATTCAATGGACAACACGAAACATTTGTAGCGAATGATAGTGACTTATTAAGTGGATTAGGTAAATTCAAATGGCTCTTGTTCTACACGTGTTTACCCCCCAACTCTGTCCCGCTGCATTATGGATGGTTAACTATTGGTCGGTGCGTGCTCAACCTCCATAATTGTCAACGGAAAATTTAGCACCGCACATTTATGGCAGCCTCGTTAGCGTTACGTGTCGTGTCATCAACCCGATTTACACGTAAACAGGTAAACATCAGCGCCATGGCGGATGAAATGGCCGAAATGGCTGCGCCAATTGGCTTATTCCAATGAGCGCCTGGCAAATTTCAGACAGCGATAACGCCGTTTTGGCCTAAATTCACTAAATGGTGGGACAGTGTCACAGCCATACACGAATCTAGCAGTACTGACGTGCGAATGAAACACTCGTTTCCCGTTGGAAAAATCGACATCGTCTTAATTAACGCGTGGAATAGAGCAGGTGATATTCATTACGTGTTTATTTCGTGGAATTTGAAACAAAAACGAGAGGACGTTTACAGTTTCTGCTCAACTAATTGGAATTTGCTTTAATTGGCTGGGAAATGTATTGCGCAACACGTTTTTGCACGCCACTGTTGATGAGCTGCAAGCTAGACACGTGGAAAATACTGACGCATATCACGGTACGCGAAATACCAGTATGGTCGCTTCGCGCATTCCCGATTCGCAGCGCCAACATTCCGACTAACGAGCGGAGTGAACAATATGCATTTATCGTATCACTGCTTTCAAACGGATTGCTATATACTTAGCCAATTGGGCTGTATTGACGCAACCCTGTCCATCTGTTATCCCATGTAGAGCGAGTGACACGTCACCTATACATGTACGATACCATCAAGAAAAATGCGCATTAAGCCACGCCCATTTTTTCCGGGGACATTTCATACTCACTCCAGCCGCCCTATTAATTCTTGCGCGGCAGTCGTATTTTCGGGACAGGGGAACACGAAAGGTGTCGACACGGAGTGACTATACTGGTACTTCGTAGACTGTGCGCATATTAATCTACAGTAAATGTTTCTAAATCACATAGGCCTACACTGTACTTGCAACTATTCCCGTGTAATTTTATTGAACCATCAAGAAAAGCAAAATGGCTGCTCCTCGATCATGGTGTTCAATTTCTACTTCGCTTCTTTCGGTAAATGAAAGTAAGCGAGTACAGTGTAGCGTAATGTCTACCCATATTTACTTGCAAGTGCGCGCATTATGCATGCACAGTATACTGTGTATTCGGCTGCATATACAGTAGCATTTAATTAATTGTATTAATGATATTGATATCATCCTATTTTCGAAAAAAAAGATGTGAAACAATTTTCGAAATATGGTTATGGAAATGCTTCCTAAATTTACCGGTACGTGTCTGCACTGCCTTTGATACTTTTACAGAATAGCAAAAACTTACTACAAATTAATTTCGAACCCTCAATGACAAGAATCGCGTTTCAGTGTCAGAGAGGACCCCGACACCATCTATATGTCAGCGAGACCATTGCCTTCATCTCCCTAAACCTCAAACCTCTGTATCATAAAACTAATCAACTTACACAGCTGAAGGTGTCTGACAGGAGCAACTGGTTAAGCTGCCTCTCCTAAGGGCTGGCACTAAGGCATAACCAATAACCTTAACATTATTCGAGTGAACTAATCATGATACTAACAAACTAACATGTACATCATGACTCACAACAAACTGAAGAATCCACCAACAACGTGGGCTGGGCACTCACGATACATAACGGGCACCCAGACGTAGCAATTTTGGCAGTCTTGTAGTTACGTGTGCAAAATCTACACTAATATTTTTTAAAAAAAAGTCACTCAAATGTTATCGCCGTTTTTCATCCAATTAATGCATTCATTTTTCAAAACGTGATATCACAGTTGCCTACAGTGCCATTCGTGAAGCATCCTTCCGAGAGTCCCTATTATCTCAAAAGACACGTAATGGAAATGCTCGTTTTTTTAATAAACACAAACCGTGTCAATTTCGCGATGTAACTAGAGTGCTTTTCCCTTTCTCGTTTTTTTTTTTATCTCGGCATTCCTCGATTGGCAACACCGTTTTAGTATTAATTAATCCGTTCATCGAGGCCAAGCTATTGAGTGGCGCCTAGCTGGATCTTAGCTAATGAAATGTAGTTTGAAAAGGCTTTTTTACCTTCCGCACCTTCCACAGCCGGAAGTTCGGCGATGGCTTTTTCTGGAAATCTGAGGTTTTGCCTTTCGCCACTCTCTTAGCGAAATTCCTCCTTAATTTTTATGGTCGCTTTGATACGGTCGTGTTTGTTTAAACAGAGCGCGCTAGCTTCTCTACGACTCGGTCATAAAAATGCAAATGTTCGCCAATGAGTCGTTCGGCTCTCGCCCCTGGCTTTATCCCTCAGACAATTATTCGGGTCTTTAACAATTATTGCATTTTCTTATGACTCCGCCCGAGAATTTTGAGCATTTCTTGCAAAGCGGTGCTCGAAATAAATGCATTTTATTGCCATCGTTGCTGCAGCTGTGGATGGGATCCCGTAATGAGCGTTCGGGGGTAACGATGGCTGCATGGGAGGCAACTCGGAAGGGAATAATACCCGTTGCGCACATTGTTTGCGGCTGCCTTTAACGACTGCTGCTAAAATCTCTATTTATTCCGATTGTCAGCTCTCTTACTAAATGAAAGTGCGGTCACATATATTTAATGCGCCTCTCTTCTCACCTTCCTTTTCTTCCCGTGCCTCGCATTCCATCCTCCAACGTCCCAAGCAGCGTCTTTGCACTTCATTTCCAACTTTGCTGAATGCTGATTTCCGCCATCGATCCTCGACGCCGCGAGTCTCGGCTCGTTTCGTTTGACGTCACGGGCGATTTTCGGACGGCTTGAATCAACGTTTTTCATCAATGTGCATGATTCAATTCCATGCGCTTGGATTGATGGTCGACGGCAAATCGACCATCAGGAGTTGTATATATCATGATTGGAAGACAAATCTAAATTTTGAGAATTGAAAGGCCTGCATGGCTACCATAGCTTGAACCGAGCGGAATGGATTCAGGTCTCGAGTATAGATGCGTAGTATGCTGAGAATATCTTGTCAGAGTATCTAATTGAAGCTGTTCCGCATCTTAAAAGATGGTTAAACTGTAGGAAGGCAAATAAAGAAAAACGTATGGTTTCGTTAAGTCAAATATCGTATACAGACATGCATACGTGATGACTTAATTGTTGTGTACGAAATGCACTTTCAATACACATGTACGGTAGAACTTGCCGAAATAAATTTGGCAGATGCCATTTAAATTTTTTGGCTATAGGGTAAAGTTGAATTTAAGTACAGGTAGGGAGTCTTGGCATTTCTTTACGCAATACACATGTACTAGCCGTAAAGCCCGGCTTTGTCTGGGCCAGTTAAAAGAAATGAGAAACGCTCAGGGCAAAGCCGGGTTTTGCAATTATGGAACAAAGTAGTTTCACAGTCTGAACAGGAAAAATCGACATATAGCAACGTGCGTTGGCGTTAACGAATGTTGTGTTAGCTACAAGTATATTCCATAAAAATTCTTACCTGTAGTGAATCTGTCTGAACAGGAAAAAAGGCATTTGCTCCTTCTTCGCAAAATGTCTTCGTATGGACATATACTGTAGCAACGTGCGATGGCGTCAACAAATAAAAAACAAAAACATACGATCCTCCGTAGCGGAAGATTTATTTTCGTTTTGTACCCGTGTTGCGTCATCACGAACAAAAAAAAAAAAAAAAACGGTAGTAATCTTCCGCTACGGGGCTCCGGAACCAGGCATGCATGCAGCCATCCACAAACAGCTTTTCTTTATAGATATTTGGTATATGCAAACATTAATTACGAATGTTGGTGCTTTGTTTGGCTCATGAATATCAACACAATTTGAATGCATACTCAATTTATACAGTATCTATAGCTGTATAATTCTAGTTCCATGTATATTCCAAGATGCATTCCAAATATGTCAACATGCCTTGCATAGAACAATATTTCAATATTTAGAACAATATATTTTCGCTGAAACTTTCACCGTATTTTTACACGAACATTTTTCGATGTGGGTGAATTTAAAGCAAAGCCCGTTCATATTGCAGATCTACGATATGCTATATTTATGCTACCTCTACTATGCTACAGCATTATTTCTTGCAAAGCAGATACCGAATCATTTGATATCGCTTCCAATGTATACGTTGCCGCTAATCTTTGTCTTAATATTCTCCTCCACGTACCGTGGACAAGAACGGCTTCGTGAGATTACCGATGCAAATTTTTGTATTCCTACGCGTACGTGCACGCACTGATCTTTGCAAAAATACTCGAGGAAACAACAAGAACGCTACACCGTCGTCTATGAGCCTCTCTGCGTCCACGTCTCTCCAACGCCCAAGAATGAGGTGCGTTGGGAGGTAATAATTTCTATCGGAAATAATTGTGGGCTCGTATCCCTATACTGCAATTTCAATGGCTTCAGGTAGCATCTTGGAAGTGTGAAATTTTCGTGTCGAGGGAGGAGTCGAGCAAATGGAAAAGGCGTGTTGTTACCTACCAAAGGTCACTTCAGAGAGAGGAGCTCGGTTGCAGCTTCCCCGTCTTTTGCATTTCTATAGCCGACTCGTGTGCACAGAGTTTCGACATAATCGTTCGCTGGGTGGTGGCGATGATAAAAGAGATGATTAAAAGGCCAGAAATAGGCGGAATTAGAAATTGCTTTGAAATTGGAAGAGGAAATGCACGGAAAACGTAGCCCCTTCGCAATTTGAATTGCGCGTTAAAGGCGATGAGCTACACGCGTTTTATAATGGCGAGGATTTCCTCTTCATTCATCTCTTCAACGAACCGTTGCTGGGCCATTAAGGGTCTTGCATAAACGACCGACGTCCACGAAATGTGCTTGATTTTTGGCTTCCTTCTAGAAACCACTCGTTCTTCGGGTCAGTTTCGGTCCAGTGAATAGGTTAAAATTTACTCGCCTATTTCCAACATCTAGCTAAGTGCCTATAGCTAAGTCAACCGCCTCCTATTTCAAACAAATGATCCGCCAACAAAGGAATTGGGTACTTTCCATTAATACGTGCATTTTTAAGTAAAAAAACCACGTGCTCTGTAAACTTACCATAACTTTTTAATGATGATAATTTAGAATGTCATAAAGTGGCAAGCTACGATTCACTCGAGCTGACGAAATGTTTGAAATCACATCGATTTTAGTAAAATATCTATTAAATATTTAAAAAGAAAATACTGCTCGCATACCAGAAGCATTGTAGTTTAAAATTTCCTAATGCGTAATAACATAAGATTTTTATTAGAGAAACATTTGCAGTGTAACTGCAGTTCATTCACAATGACCTCTTGTTCAACGTATGGTAAAATTAAGGAACTCTTTTTTAATTCGAGCTTCAAGTGCAACTAAATTGTAATAAAACTGAAATTAGACTTGAAATTAATGTTCATTTGCGTAGTGAATGACAAGGTAAATCCCTATACATTATGAAAAAATTGTACTATTGTTATTTTTGACTTACCTGTGGTTTTGTCGCAATAAATTGCAGATTGTAATTTTATTCATCGGGAAAAGGAAAATGGCCTTACATTATGTTGGCCTAGCATTGAATTTTTGATACCACGATCATAAAGTTAACTTTTGAAATCAATCAAGCTCGCCGAATGTTGTACTGAACGCCTACGGCCTACCATCAGTTTTCCAAAGTGCATCCAAGATTATTAAAATAGGTAGACAAAGTCCTGCTCTTTGATCTCTGGATCCCTTTTATTATCAATATTGGAAGAAACATGCCAATAAGCTAGTGAAGGCATGTTCAATTTTGGTGAGCTTAAATCTGCGCTGGCATATTATTTTGCGGAGCTTGGAGGGAACCGGTTTATTAAAAAATAATTAATCGAATTTTCCCTCAAGCTTGGAGAAGCATTGTATGGAAAACTTCAAGCGTTGAATCCTGTTTGGCCATTATAGGATACCCCCTAACTGAACTTATTCCCTCCCTCTTACCCCATTCACGGTCACTTGACTTTTCTGAAATTTCGCGATTTAATATCGCATTCAGATGTTGTAGCAACCTGGGATTTCTTCGCAATTAAGCTGTAAGATCTTCTCAAATCTGAGTTAAAGTACCGGAGAATGTTGCACGTTTTATCTTACGAGCTGCAGTGGCACGGGGCATTAGACTAGACGTGCTCGGAGTAGTAATTATTCGTATGTTAATTTGCTCGAGTCTCTTATGCGTTCATCCTTTTAAAATGTCCAACTATACGCTTTGACAATGGACAACCCATGAACGGTTGAATTGTCTGTGGCGGTATATATCTTGATGCCTTGGCCGAATGTTTCGCTTTGACCAACCCATTTGCTATTTTTGGTCATCTTGTCATCTTTGGTCTGAAGGGCCTTTGCGGATATTTCCGTAGCCTATATACATTCATTTTTAAGTCGTTTTTTTTAAAAACTTTTAGGGCCTCGCTCAACGATTTTTTTCTATTCTCGATTTAACAAGTTTTATTTCCAAGAAGTTTTACGACATTTAGTTTTCCAGTGGTTAACAACTGGAGAAAGGGAACATTAGGAGTGGAACGCTTCAAAGTTTTTGGCGGAAATCGCCATGTTCCCTCCTCCAGCAGCGGCAAAATATGACCCACTCGAATGCCCAAATGGTCGAAAATGCAGCCGTGCTTCTGACTGAAATGATAGCCCACAAATGACAAATGGTCGGAACTAACCCATTTTAAAAAACGTTATAGTGAAAAGGAAAGAGGGGACAAAGATAATGTCTGAAATTGAGATATTTTCATCTCTCTTTTTCTTTTTTTTTTTGCCTTTCTGTGATTTTGATTTACAATGCACGAATTCTTTGCCAAGAAAAATAAATTCCTTCATTTTCTGCTGCCAACAAAAACCTCAATACCTAAAAGCCGCTTTATATCCTCGTCGAAGTCCAGTTCGTTCTAACGATTGTTCTACGTTGAAACCAGAAACGTAAGTAAAGATTCGGATGCCTTAAGGTCATCTTTCTAGACGAAGAGCTTTTTTTTTTGGAGGAAAACTGATTTAATACCCCATTGGGACATCAACTCTTGTGGTCTGTAATGTGAAAAGGATAATGTAAATTAACGCAAGACCATCGTTTGGGGGCGCACTGCGAGGCCCGATTTGGAATTAAGCTTTTATGAAATGATAATAGTGGAAACTCGAGTTTTGATGATGGTTTTTCTGAATAACGCTGACTTGGGAACTTTGTGCTCAACGACTTAAAGGCTGATTTCTTTACGACCAACCAGGGAGACGATTTCTTTATGTAGTGATCGCCGGCCCCACTTTTTTTTTTTTTTTTTGGTTTGGCATACGACAAAACGTGTATCCAATCTTTGCGATGAAATTTACTTACAGTTCTTGCATTTTAAACTGATTTTTTAATGCTGCGAATGAAGCATATACAGTATATAATTGCATGAATAATTTCATATTGCAGTTGATGTCAATGCATATATTGCATCAAAAAAAGATGAACTAGAAGAAACCTTTTCTTTTGAACAATGTTTCGAGGAAAAATATCGTTTCGAATAATATTTCCTATAGCAAAATATCTTTTTAAACAATATTTGACATTGATTTTCAAAAAAATTTAACACTGCAAGCTTTCTGCCTTAATTGAATTTTATGTTTGGCAATGACGCTTGCAAGTTAACCAGTTACACGAGCTCGTCGCGGTACACTTATCCAATTTGAAAGTTCTCCTTTACTGGTACGGGCAGGTGACCACTGATGGCATATCGGCGTGATCAACGTTCTGCTGGAGAATGACCCCTTCCAATCTTTGGCGTTTCTCTACCGTCAGAGTTGTCAAGCTGTTTTTTTTCCTTCAATCTCTGGACGAACGCCAAATTGCTTCACTTGATAATGGTTTCTCAGCGCCAAACTCTCCTTAATTTTTCTCCTTTTTTTTATTTCCCCTCCTTTCCCTTATCTCTTTTTTTCTTCTTCTCTGAAATGGCCACTGTTCAGTTCGGACCCCATTTTTCACGACGAATTTTAAAACCGGCAGGCTATTATTCTTTGAGCTTTTCCAGCTATTTGATAATCTGCCAGCTTCCACGATTGCTTATTTTTACCAATTGTCGTTTTCCGTGTTGGCAATCTGGACGATCATCATTTTCTTGTTTGCGAATCATGTTGTTCCCCTTATATGCTTTATTTGTTTTTGTTTCTCGACCTCTATTATTTGCTCCTGAAAATTGGTTTCTATGGTGAAAGGTGAGACGATCTAAAATAATAATAATAAAAAAAGGAAACTCGTAGTGCGAGATTTGGGTTCAACGAATCGAATTTTCAGTTTGTTTTAATACTTATTTTTTTTAGTTTATTCATTGATACATAGAGTTATGTGTTTAGAAGTAAAATAACAACTAAGGTGCTGAACTGGTTATTCGAGGAATAACTGGGGCTAACTGTGTCCGCAATGAATTTACACATTGTTCTTAATTGTCTAACAAGTAAAAAAATCATGATTTAGCATGTACCCCAAGTTACATTCCGTGCATTTCCCCAATTAACAGGGTTCAACATTCCATACAATACATTTCATAAGATCACCATATTAATCCATATTCAACCTTGAGTTACTCAAGTTACAATCCATACATTCCTACAATTAGGCAGAGATTGCCATTTCATTAGCTTACGATGACCTCATGACCCGAAGGTCACAGGATCATCACATAGGTTTTATTAATACAGTAAGTGATAATGAAAACCGATAGATTAGATTCTTTAAACTGTCATAAGCCTAGGTTTTCGTACACTATACATGTATACTGAGTTTTTGTAAATCATTCGTTGGCTCGATGGATACTCGGTGTTTAAGAAAATTAATGATTTAAGAAATTTTAAGAAATTAAAAATAATTTTCTTTGTGCCTTTAAATCCATTCCCGCACAAAGCTGGAAGAATTGAACTTATAAAAATGACTATTCGTATGGTATTCCGATGCAAGAATTCAGACATAATGAGCTCATGATGAAGAATATTAATTGGTATGGATAACTTGTTCGTTGTTTCTAATAGTCCTCATAGTGATTTCAGATAGTGATCTGAGTTATCGGTATGTGTCACCCTGAATTTCGAGCATATGGCCAGTCCGTGGTTGACTCGCACGATTGCATCGCTTCAGGGCATAACAAGGGAGTGTTGCGTGATTGCATACTTAATTGGCGTGGTTGGTTAATCATTCGATAACCCTCAATAATTTGTATTTGCAAAAATCGTATTTCGACCAAATGCAGCTCTTATAGCCACTTTAAACCGAATCAGATGTTAAGTGAATGAGGTTTCAAGAGCGTACGATTGCAAAACTATACTCGTAAAGGCTTAATGAACGTTAAAGATAATCAATGGCTATTATATGCTTTAGAACTTGTCTTAAACAAATATTCTCCATAAACAAATAACAAGACCCGATCCCGACTCGGGCTCCAATGATTTCCATATATTTTCATGTAATGAAATACACCCTAAACAAATATTAAATAGCGGTTCCGGTGATATTTATTTAGGCAAGTTATATACTGTATACTCAAATGTTAATACTGGAATATTTTTCGATGTTTAGCTTGCGGTAAAAAATGGGCTGTAATCGTTAAATAAATTATATTAAGTGTAAGTTGTGCATTACGTACGATCGTATAATTAATGACTAAATTTGAGTTTTTAATTAAATGATCGAAACTAGTAATTTGCACGGGCATTATATATAAATAAACCAAGCATCGAGCGTATAATGGCTCCCTTTTACATGATGTTTACAACAACCGATTGCAACAACCGATGTTGCAAATTTACGTTGATTGAGCTGATCTACTTGACTGAAATTGAAATGCATTGACTGCGAAAGAGCTGCGCTAATCTTACAACACGTGCTCGTGCAATAACATTTGCAAAATCATGAATAGTTCATTAATTCGCTATTTTCAGTTTGCTTTCAAAACTAAATAGAAGCATAGAAGGAAAATTAAGGCACAATCATTTTTTTCGACGGATGCGTGGAATTTCCCCACCTTTTTTAAACAAAGAATTGCAGTGCTGACCAAAATGAAATTTGCGTCGAGCTTTTGTCCCAATTAAACCCACTTCTGCTTCATGATGATTTCCTGATGACCAACTGCACAAAGCGCCGCCATCATCAGTGTGACATTGTTTGATCACGCTTTCATTGTTTGTTGCTAGAAGACGCTGCAGGCTGCAGTTACGTCATATTGTCGAGGCATTGTGCAGTCAACAGCAACACGAAATTAGGCATTACGGTAATTCAATTTTCGGAAGTATACATTTTTCCGATGCAAATTAATTGTTTGCTCGAATTTTTTCCCCTCGTTGCTTAACGCAAATTTCCAAATGTGCCCGTTTACGCTGCGAGCCGAAAACAATCTCTCGAATTTAATTAAGCGATGGTAATCCAAATATTGTATTTCATTAGCGCTAATTAAAAGCCTTAATATGAAATTTGCGCGTGCACCGGGCTAGTACGAACGTTGATTAAATAACGTTCAAGTTTTCACTTTTGACTCGCGTAACCCAATAATATTATTACGTTAGTGGGGTCTGCAATTTTGGGGCGCTTCAACCGAAAATTTGATTTGAAATTCGATGTCACCTCGCGTATTAAATGGCAGCCTTTTGCGAAAATTAGGTTTTACTTTTGGCTTAATTGCGGTTTTCAGGCTGATGCATCGGTTAGAAATCAAACACTGTCCGAGTGAATTTTCATTTTATTATATTAGCCTAAAAATTTCTCTCTCTTGCTTGCTTTACTATGGGTGCAAATTTGAGGTTATTTGTGGTTACCATCTACCACGTAATGTTAAACTTAGCAATGAGCACCTTTGAACAATGTAATTGTATAACCAATCATATGACGTGTAACAGGGTTACACAGTGAACATTATCTCAGTGAACATTCGTTCGTTTAAAATACTTTCTTAAAACTTGCCATGATGGACTAGCCGAGTTGAAATTTGCAAAATTTTCCACGTTTTCCCGAGTTCA
>JAQGBX010005344.1:0-13825 GCA_034698745.1 Megaphyllum sjaelandicum
GATATCGAATCTGGAATCCAGAGACTGGACAAGTGACAGAATCGAAACACGTCAGAATAATCGAGGACGAACTGAACTCTGAATATGCGCCAGTGAGTACTGCTACTAATCCAACATATCCAACTTCTAAAATAAATCTTAGAAATAACAGCAACATCAACAAGGAGACATATTTGTTGAACTACAGCGATGAAGACTTCGCAGTCAACTTCGGAAGTGATGCTGACCGTTCAACTCAAGCTTCAATCGAGTGTCAAGAAATCGATGCCGCACCTCTTCCGCCTATCAATCCAATCCCGACGTCATGGGAAACAATTGAATCAGTCAGACAAACGGGAGCAAGAAAAGAAAAAGTAGATATTCGTTATATGGACCAAGACAGTCATATGGTATACAGCTTGAAGCAAGCGAAGAAATGGCACAAATTGGGAAATTTGCCATTCGAAGAAAATAATTTCAACTTCAATCCTGCTAACGATTCTTCTCATCAAGGGGGCACTAATCAAAGTCATGATGTTGATGCTGAAGTGAACAACGTCGCAAACGGGTCTACTGAAGATACAGTCACCACATCTACTACACAAAATCCACCGCTCATTGCAATGTTTTCGGTCGTCGCACTGAAAACATTCAAGCAAGCTATGAAAAGTGCTGAACAGGATAAATAGTCAACAGCCATGCACGAGGAAGTCCAGACTATAAAAGATTGTGATGTGTTTTCCGTAGTCAAAACACCGAAAGGAGCCAAAGTCCTTGAAACCCGCTGGGTTTTTTAAGGTAAAAACCAATGACGACGGCACTGTGAAAAAGCACACGGCAAGGTTAGTTGTGCAAGGTTATCGACAAACCCAGGGAATTGATTACGAGGAAGTGTTTTCGCCCGTGGTCAATTTCGTCGTCGTTAGGCTGCTCCTGATTCTGCTAGTGATACGTCGTGGATGGGTAGATACCCATCTGGACGTGAAATGTGCGTTTTTATTTGGGGATCTCAACAAGACAACCTGCATACGGCCAGTAGAGGGATACAGAGAAGATGAAGATTCCTGCTGGAAATTAAAGAAATCTCTCTATGGATTACATCAAAGCGGCCGACAATGGCAGTTCAAACTCCTAACAGAACTGAACAGACTAGGAATTAAAAAACTGCAAGGTTTCGCATGTGCTTTTACTAAAAATGATGAGATCGTACTTTTGATTTACGTAGATGATATCATTTTGCTTGCAGTTAATTCCAGAGTGCTCGCTTTCTATGTGAAATTGCTTAACAAATTATTTGACATGTCAAATTTAGGTCCTGTACAGAAACTTCTTGGAGTCACATTTGACAGAGTCGGACGTGACATCTATATGCATCAGAGTGAATATGTCTCTGACCTTGCCAAAGCATATGGACTGACATGAAATAATGTAGTCAAAGTACCTATGCACGTTGGCAAAACAGTCAACAAAGTTGTTGACAGCAAGGACAAAGACACCAAGTTCCCTTACAGGCAACTTATTGGTAGTCTAATGTTCCTTGCGAGCAGGACTCGTCCGGATATACTGTTTCCGACAATCCTGTTGTCACAATACAACTCGTGCCATTCCCATTACTATGTAAAATGTCTTTTACAAGTTTTGCAGTATGCAATCAACACCCGAAATTACCGAATCAGTCTCTCAAATTGTGATTCTGATCAATTGGTGGCATACACGGATGCTTTTTTTGCAAGCGACCTTGACGACCATAAGAGTTTCGGCGGTTTTGTGATCTTTTTAGGAACAGTTGCCATCAGTTGGGGATGCAAAAAGCAGTTAGTAGTAGCCCTTAGTTCAATGGAATTTGAATTTCTCGGCATAGTTTATTGTTTAAATTAAATTTATTGGCTTGCCGGGGTGTTCTCTGCATTAAAACCTGTAATTGACAATCATTACATAGCTGTTGTTCTCTCTGATTCTCTTGCAGCAATTAACTTTAGCAAAAATCATAGCGAGACAACGCAGACTAAACACATTGCAATTAGGTACTGCTTCGTGAGAGATTGGCTACCCAAGGGATATTATGAACTGAAATCTGTCCCTGGAAAAGAAAATATCGCAGACATCTTCACAAAACCCCACAGCTCTCCAAACTTTTTTTTAAGGGGGTTTACAGAAAAATAATAAAGCAATCGCAAAATCAAGGGGGCATTTGTTGGGATAATGTAATTATCTTTTAGTTGATTGTGCTATTGACCTATTTACATTGATGATTCATAATTAAACTAATATCGTATCAATGTTTATTTTCCGTGCTTACACTTTAATGACTCGTTTTTACATTAATGCTTATTTGTTTATTATCGTATTATTACGTCATACTAGAATTAACTGCATTGCAATCGTGTGTTATGTTTTTATGCAAATTTCAGTCACAAGAGAACTTAAAAAGCGAGCATCGACAAATCAGATTAAAGGAGTCGATCTGAACAAAAACAACGTTACTAATGAGATTGGAATTAGGACAAAAGTGTGTACCTTTGGCATTAAGTGCAATTCAATTCAAAACGACTTTTTCTAAATTGTTTTTGTATCTTTATCGATTAAATAACAAAATTAATAGTGAACTATCGTTAGATTAATTTTGCATTTGCTGCTTAAACAAGTGAACATGGCTGTGTTACTTGTAACAATTCAAGGCGGGCATTTAGGTCATGAACTCTAAGAACCAAATTTTGGCCAATAAGATCTGAGTGAAACTCAGATAATGGCCATGCCTTCAATTGACCTGCAGTAGCGCACCTTTTCAAACAGGTAACAACCTTTGGTCATGACCTGGTGACCCTTTCCTGTCTAGAAAGGAACTGACGTCATGAGCCAGTTTTTCAGCAAAACTGTTAATCAGCCATGTTTCTTTCTCTCTCTCTCTCTTTTGAATTCTATAAGGAAAGGTTGTGAGTTTCTACTCTCCTTCCTTAGTTTAGAATTTTCAGTTAGTGTGTTAAAGTCTTGTATTTTCAATTAAACAATCTGAATCTTAAACCAAGTTTTTAATGAGTTGTTTAATGATTGCGTGTGATTTAGAATTCTTAGTAGAAATCCTTAAACAAAATCGGACTTTTGAAGACTGGCTGAGATCAACTTAAAAGTTGTTTCCTGAATCATAAAATTTTGATTTAAACCAACTGTAAGGAAGCAATAATATCTTCAACATTGTGGCTGTTTCTCGAATTACAAATGGACAGTGAATGGCAGAAAATCGGTGAGATGTCAATAGATTGAATCTGATCAAGACACCTGGGATTTCCTGCATCATACAAGAATCTACGTACTTGTGCACTCCATCTTGTATCTCGAACTTACACGGGGAATAACGAGTAAGAACTTAATGATTAAAATCAGAACAGCATTCTTATTTTAAGAATTCGATCTATGGGCCCGAACCTCTGAATAGCAAAAGCTAAATCTATACAATTTGCTATCTTAAATCAACACTCTCTAGCAGAACACCTCATGGGGCGACGAATTCGCACATCGGTGCCAATAAAGTCATCGCTACTCGAGCCGGCGATCCCTAATGTGGAAATATTGAGGGAAAAAAAAGATAAGCGAATCAGCGAGCAGAAAAACAACTATGACCGTTTTCATGGGACAAGACCTCTCAGGGATCTACAACCAGGCAAGACAGTGTGGATAACCGACCTTAGACGCACGGGAACTATCCACGAAAAAGCCAAAGAACCTCGCTCGTATATAATCGACACGAGTGGCCGAACTTTGCGGAGAAACCGCATCCACCTTATTCCTTTACAGGTAGACGATGCGGACCACCAGATTCCAATCGACAACGATGACGGCCAGAACGAGGGACCACCATCTACAGGGGCAGAGCAGCGATCAGACCAGCCAGTACCAGACGCAAGTGTGCAGACGCAAGCTTAAGCGGCAGAAGACGTCCAGATGCAAGCACCGGCAACACCTAACCCGATCCAGACGAGGAGTGGAAGAAAAATTGTTAAGCGCTTCACTTTTAATCATTAATGTAAAGCTGTCATTGATATTTATTTATCTTAAAAGGGGAGATGTGCTGTTAGCTAAAGGGCCATAGCGCTTGACCTATAGAGGGCGCTTCGCTGTCTGTAATACCCATACTGCACTGTAAATAAACGTTAGTTGTTACCCATACATTTGTGCAGTGAACACGTCCCTACATCCAAGTGGGCTCCAAACAACACAAATTCTTTAACTGTTTACAAGATATTTACAGGCCTACACATTTACAGTGTTTGTATTTCGGCCGTAATCTATATCCAAAGTTGGAGTCTCAGGGTTGTAAGCCATCAGCCGCCCTTGCACAGGTGCAATGGAGACTTCTCCATTATTTGAATATTATGGCGCCTTCCTTAGTCGAAGCACCGTTACTTTTACAAGGATGATTTTGATCCTTTTGAAGATCCTAATTCATTTGTAAAGTTGCATTTGTTCCTTTTCAAATAAATTGTACAATTATATCCAAATTGGGATTTAGTTTATTTTAAACACAATTTATCAAGATTTTGGGTTTCTATAAGAAACGAAATTTCTACAAGCTGAGCAGACGATCTTCAAATCTGAAGGACTTTCAGATTCAAAGGTTGCAATCCCTGGACTGGGATTACTAATAGACTGGTAAATACAAACGCCATTAGTTTGGGAAAAATTTTCCCAAAGCACAGATAACCACACAAAGCCTGGATGCTGGTTTTTCGACGTGGATTCTACAGATCAAGATGCTTACATTGAGACATCTTTTGGATCGCGTAAAAATGCGTTTTTGAGAGAAACTGATCAAATTCATCTTTTATTATAAAAGAGCCGTGCGTACTTTTGTGAAATAAAATTGATGAACATCGAAGCATCTTCAAAAGAATTAGTTAGACAACCACAGCAATAATCCAGCACAAATTTCGTGGAGTTTCAACATAATGCTTTTAAAAAAGCATGTTTTTGGACATGGAAAAACCCTAGAGATAAGTTTAACCCGACATTTTCTGCAGAATGAAGACTATGGGAAATTAGATTTGTCAAACAGAATTCGGTAGTATTTCAGAAATTTCTGTGCTTTCACACATAGCCTACATGTGGCTGGAATTAAGCATTGATTGGATATGCAGTGTGCCTACTTATTGAATGCAGGAGGATATTGAATACATTTCCTTACTTATGAACCTATACCTTGATGTTGATTTCAGTAAGTTCATTTTATACTGGTTTAATTATTAGACTAGATCAACATATTAAAAGTCATAAATGAAAATTAAGCATAAACTATCTATACTTTGCATTTAACCATTTGTATAGTTTTGTAATTTAGAACAGAAATATAAGATTAGAATTTTTAATTGCTTAGACTTGAAATAGTGATAATACATGATTGTAAGACAAATCTGGTCAATGCATTTAATGAGACAATAATCCTAGTGTATGAAATGTTGTTACTACACTTTTAATTTTATTGGCGTAATTGCTGCATTAACATTATGTTGATTTTGGTTTGCAGAAAGTTGTTTCCAACTCGTTGATTGCATACCACTGTAAATCGACAAATTCTTCAAAGAGCTCGTTGTAAGAAATTGCATAAGCAAAACTAAATGCTGGGCCGAGAATTCAGTTCGTAGTTTTAGCAGGATCTAAGACAAGATGGCGACCTCAGTTGTCTCTTGTCTTTGTTTCAATTTCTGGATCTTGGAAGGATTTCAATCTTCTTCAAACCAGGACAATTTGTAATATCAAAGTTCCTCTTTAACTCACGATTCTTGTGGAGAAGTTCCTTGCTTCGTTTTCCGTGTTCTTGTTGCAAATTCTCAGGCTTGAGAATTTGTGAGTTGATCCCGAAGTTTCACTTCCACTGGTCAATCTCAAAGATAATTCAATGTCCAATTACAGCAGTGAAATCCGCTTGAATTTCAAAACGCGTGATTACAGAATAAAACTTAAGACTTTCAAATCGTTTAAGATTGCAAAGTATAAAATATTTATTCGATTGACAAACTGATTTAACTTTAACAAAATTCTTGTGAGGGAATGAAAGCTTGAGCGAGAGAAACTCACGTCCAGTCCCTACAGAACCTAACAGAAAAGAGAAAGAAGCATGGGATGTGCGGATCTCAAGTTCAAGTTTTGAGTTGAATAGGAGGTGGCTAATTCCATGCTCTTTCAAGCTGCTTAAAAACAGGTCGTGACCTTCTTTCAGGTTTGAAGCAGCGCGTCATTAGGTGAAGCGCCGTAGGTTAGTTTAAACAACTTAGTTTAATGTAACCCGCCATTTTCAAATAACTAATTAACGTTAGTTGCAGGCGTTTTAAATTAATTTAAAGTTCCTGACTTGTACAATTAATTTAAGGTTGTTTTCAAGTGAAACGAAATGTTTAAATTTGGGATTAGAGAGTTAACAAGCTAAAAGTGTTTTAAATTTAGAAGAGCGTTTAATCACGTTGGATCACGATCTGCCTTGTTTACCTTAGATATTTGGGTATTCGATAACTATCTATCTGATCCCATGCTTCTCTCGGATCCTGGAATTGGTTCCTGTATTTTAACATTTGAGTAAAATTACAGGACATAATTACTGAACTGATTACCGGACAGATTAGTGAACGGTAATGTAACATGAATTGCAATGAGTGCCTTTATGGCCAACTTAACAACGATATTGCAATCCAATTCCAGATGTTGCGTCAATAATTACATTGTGAATTAAAGCATTAAAAATGAAACAATGTACGAACAGAGTTAAAAAGTCAATTGTGCAATCAATAACGAAAAATACCTTTATCCCCCAACACATTAGTCAATTAAGAATTTTATACCAGAACTAATAAAGTGTGCAACATTCTGTTTAGGTTAAACACTTTAATTAACTTTCTTGCTGACATTAAATTTGAAGTTCAACAACAAATTAACTTCAACGAGCTGTTAATGATTCCAGAAAGTGAATTCTCACAATTTCAATCAAGGTAACACAATAATATGAAGTTATATGATGAATTCCCATGCTGTAGGGGAGACCGGGGCACGTAACAATGTCCATGTTGTAACAACCAAACTACTGGGTAAAATTAGACTCACAATTTGGCGTTTTGATCGTTAGTTGATGGCCTTGTTATGGCCCATGAACAATTTTCACCTAAAGTCATTACCTTTTTAATTATTTCTCTTCTAGTGATGAGAGAAAAATGTTTTTACGTGCCCCAACCCTGAGGTGCATTGAAACATGTACTGGGGTACTTTGAAACATGGCAAATATTTGTAAAAGCTTGCAATATTTATTGTACAATAAAAGCAAGTTGGGCGTTGATACACACTAATGTTCTAAAATTACTGAGGATCAAACTTAGCTAAATGAGCAGACGAAAATGCCAGAACATTTTGGCAATGCCATGTACCATCATCTGGATGAGGTTTTGGAAGTAGCAGAACCATATCATCAATGGAATGGTCGCTTCTGTTAGGAACTTCAAGAAAAATAGAATATACAAAACTTGCCAAATTCATTAAGAGACGCAATTCGCCCAATGTAATGGTGATTTTTTTCTTCCTGGTAAAATTCGATGGCAATAAATCTTCTGTTTATATATTTGGATGAAAGGGGGATACATGTATTCCTAAAACTTTAAATCCTGCCAAAATATTAGCTGGATTAAATGCTCGAGAAAAGGCAGTAGTAACTCCTGGTATTTTATAGATGGTCATAGTTTTTCATGGATTATTGGTCTGCCTTTGTCTCTTAATTTTGCAATTGAAGTCATGCCCAATTTATTTAAATCCAAGGGTAACATTTACATGGTGATAAATTTCAGAGCATTCATGCATTTTAATTCTTATTTGTAATGATTAGTAGCATTTCCAGACACTGTTATTGAAAAAGTGTGCTTGTGGGATACATTTAAACACTGTTCCAATGAAATCCATAAAAAATGTTTCAACGTGCCCCATTCCTTAATTTAAACTTCAAAAATTGCTGGGCATTAAATGTTATGGTGTTATGCAAAGCTTTTGTTTTTAAAATGAGCACCAAGTACTGTAGATTGAGTCATATATTTATATGAAGTTGCAGGACTAAGTGAATGACAATTACAAACGATTATCTGAACTCTAAAAATGCTACTTGGCAACCAGAAAAAACGAAAATCTGCTCTATCCTGACAATGGCTTTGGCTAGAGATAAATGGGTCACATCAGTGATAGCACAGGTGAAGGGAATTTTTCCGTACATCTCAGAATTGCAATATGACCACAACATCCGTAGAAATCTTGCTTGTTTCAATGTACCCCACGTTCCAACGTGCCCCGGTCTCCCCTATTCGACACATACGACACAACCTACTCTTAGAATAAATTTACAGAAAAATTCGGGGTTCGTTATCAAGCTTTTAAAAAATTTTCCCAGTAAAAATTTGGGAAACGTTTAGTTGTTTCTGAGGAAAAATGTGCAAAGTTTTTGACCTATAAAGCTCTTTATTTACAGAATTTGTAACAGTTTCCGTGACGTTTGCAAAATTTTACTGAGCACTCATTGTCAAAATTTTCAACGGTTTTCAAGGACAAATTTGGAAAATTTTCAAACGTTTTCCAGTACAAATTTGTTTAAAAATTTTCAACATTTTCTGAGGACAAATGAGCAAAATTCTCAAAGATTATCGGAAAGTTCGAGAAAAATGCGCTCTCACCGTTTGCACGTTACGGGGATTGTGAGATTTTAGGATGTCGTGGCGAGGAATTTTAGCATCAATTTCATCTCACTGACAAGTTCTGTTTTTCTCGCATATTTTCAGGCCGATTCCGTGAAATATTTCCTGGATAATATCGACAGGATATCGACCCAAGTAAATATGGAAAATTCTGGAGTTTATTTTCAGTTTTAGTTTGATTTCACCATTGATTTCAAGGAAAATTTTGTGATTTTTGTTCGAAATCAGGAATACGTGCCGTCCAACCAAGACATCTTGCACGCCAGACGTGCCACCAAAGGCATCTCGGAGCTGTGTGTCCCCATCCGCGGCATTCCATTCCTCTTCGTGGATGTGGGAGGTCAGAGGTCACAACGGCAGAAGTGGTTCCAGTGCTTCGACAGCGTCACCTCCATCTTGTTCCTAGTTTCGTCCAGCGAGTTTGATCAGGTTCTCTTGGAAGACAGGTGATTTTTGTCCGATCCTTTTTTTGTTTGTTTTTCGGGAACCCTCTAATTCCTTTTTTTTTCCAATCCTCCCGATCTTCCAAATGGAAACTTGAAATTTGACTTTTTTAATTTATTTGTTTTTGGTTTTAGGATGACGAATCGTCTGATCGAGTCAAAAAACATCTTCGAGACCATAGTGAACAATCGGTGCTTCTCAGAGGTCTCCGTCATCCTGTTCCTCAACAAGACGGACCTCCTGAAGCAGAAGCTGAAGCGGGAAGACACGGACCTCCGGCGGCACCTTCCCAACTACCTGGGAAACCCCCATCAGCTGGACGCCGTGCAGCGCTACATGGTGGAGATGTTCGACGAGGTTCGGCATGACCGGCGCAAACCCTTCTTCTACCACTTCACCACGGCAGTGGACACGGAGAACATCAAGGTGGTGTTCAACGCCGTCAGGGACAGCATACTCACCAAAAATCTCAAGCAGCTCATGCTGCAGTGATATAAACTCTAGCTTCGGTCGGCTAGCGGGATCCGTTGGGCGACAGAGACTGGAAGAAAGCCCTAAAGAGATTTTTCTCGGAGAGAGACCGCGCTCGAGAAGAAATACCGGTACTGACTTGGCGCTCTTCGAAGCTGTTTGCTTGACCGGAATTCCCGCTACTTTTTAACTCTTATTCTTCTTCCCGCGTCTTACGATCGAGATTATCACCGCCTGAAGAGGCGAAACACTGAAGATTCAACCACTTTTTTAGCGCTTCTTCTTCTTCTTACTTTCCATCGAGATTTTTTACCACCGAAGAACCGGGCCATCTCGAGGAATGCTACTTACGAAATTCGAGACCTAGTTTCCGTTGGATTTTTCCAGCAGAAACTAGTTCTGATGTTTCGGAACGTCGAGGATCTCAATGGATGAGACTCGAGGCCTGGTTTCTGTTGGAATAAAGATGGGATGTGGAGGGTCTCCTCAAACGTAACTCGAGATTCTGTCTAAGTGAAGATGGGACATCGAGGAATGCTACTTACGAAACTCGAGATTCTGTTGGAATATAAAGATAGGACATGGTGGATCTTCACGGACGAAACTAGACACCTAGTTTCCATTAGAATAACGACGGGACATCGATGATATCCACTATGGTCGAAACTCGAGACCTGGTTTCTGTCGCAATAAAGTTGGGAGATGGAGGATCGCCACCGCGAATTTCACTCCCGAAGAGATGGGACATCGAGGAATGCATTCACAAATCTAAGTCGTAAGTTTTGGTACGTCGAAGATCTCCACGGAACTATTTTTGGCAAAATAAAGATGGGACATCGAGGATCGCCACGAACAAAACCTCGAAACCTAGTTTCTGGCGGAATAAAGACATCGAGAATCTTCGTGGACGAGACTCGAGGGCCTAGTTTCCTTCGACATGACGAAACAAGAGTGGACTTTTGTAACTCGCTCACATTTTTAACGGCCGGTCCTCCTGAAATTTTAAGTTTTGGGAAAAGAAGCGGGCTTGCGTGCGTGCGTCGGTACTAAGAAGTTCCCGAATCGTGAACTTTCGAGGAACTTTTAAAAGCATTTTTAAACCCCGCAAAGATTAAAGAAGCAGATGGAAGCGACCCCCGTGTTCTTCATCGAATCAAAAAGAAAACCGTTGATGGCAGCTCTCGCATTTCATCGTTCACGGAATGTGAATCCAGAAGCCCAGGAACACGTTTCGAAAACCTTTTCAAGAACTGGTCCGCCCTGGGGAAGATTCTGGTGAAATTCTCCACCAAGAAGGTCCGTGAAACCTTTCCTCGCCGCCACGGACACACGCTTCTTCTCTACGAGAAGTTTTTCCGGTCTCGGTACAACGAACAAGTGCCATTGAATGTTTCGCCGGTTTGATCGTGAATTTTTATTTTTATTTTCAGAATTGTCTAAAATAACGTTACTTCCGTCGTCCGTGTTTATTTTTTTATCATATAGTTTCCTCTTCTTAAGATTCCTCAAAGATTCCTCAAAGAAAAAGAAGGAGAATTGATCGAATGTATGAAAAGCCACATATACGCTGACCAGGAGATCCGAGAAAAGTCCCGTTTAAGTCTTTGGGCCGAAAGGGAACTGAAGTTTCGGAATAAAACTTGAGATTAACTCGATGCGGCATTTTATTTTATTTTCGCCACCTTTTTTACAGGGTTCTCCCAGACCTGAAAACCTGGAAAAGTCAGGGAACTTGAAAATGACCTGGAAAAGTCAGGGAAATTCAAAGCAGTCATGGCGATCCAAAATTAATACTTCTGCAAGGATAGCTCAGGGCCCATTTTCCATGTACAAATTTACACAATTTAACACGTTTTCTGAGTGTTAATTTGCCAAATTTTCCACGTTTTCTGAATGCAAATTTGCAAAATTTTCCATGATTTCCAAGTACAAATTTGCAACATTTTCCACATTTTCCAAGGTCAAAATTGCAAAATTTTCCACGTTTTCTGAGCCCAAATGTTCCAGTTTTTCCGAATACAAAATTTTCCCACTTGGGAGTATTTTAAAAAAATATTTTCCAGTGTCAATTTTGGAAAATATGTCAATTTTTGACGTTGTCATTGGTCAGGGAAGTTTTTTTAAAGGGAAGTGGAAAATGAAATTTCTAGGAAAACCCTGCTTATCTTGTACACAAATTCAGTAAGTTCCATTGGGGCATTATCGGGCGCGACTACTTAACTGACCGTTTTACTCTAAAAGAGATTTCTGGGAAACTTCCAGTCAGTTCCGGCATCGATTTGAACAGGATTTTTCTCGGGTTTCGACTTTCATTATGCAAATATTTTCCAAATAATATTGCTCTTTTTCCTCTCGCTAGATGTTGTACATAACAAGTTTTAAGAAGTTATCTTAACGAGCCGTTGCTGCGGAAAAAAACTCTTTAACCCACGTATTTTTTTAACGAAGCGTTTTACAGAAATTAATTTTCGTTTTTGTTTTTTTTCTAACACATAGTTAACTATCGAAGACGATAATCGAGCTTTATTCGTTTTTTATTACTATTATTGTGATTCGTGTATATATTTTAATGTATATTCTTAGGTTGTATATAATATACAGCTCCAGTAGGAAACCACGCAGCTCGGGTGACCAACTTGACCGCTGGCTGGAGCCAAGAACGAAGAAGATTTTGGAAATTATGATAAAATTAATCTTGATTAGCCCATGAGAATCGAAACTACGGAAAATGTGAGAAAAACAGAAAATGGGCAACGTTTTTTTTTGGAAGTTGTACGGGTTTGGAAATAACTCGCAACGGTTTCGGAGTACCCCGGGAACTGGAAAAGTCAGGGAAATTCAACTTTTTAATTTTTGTTTTTAAAATTATTGGAAATCTCGACAATTTTTTGCAAAATCGCGCAAAGTTTTCGAAATTTTTCCAGTGCAGAATTTGAAACTACGTAATTCAATTTGGCCGGATTTTTTCAAGTAAACATCTTTACATTTGGCAACAGTTTGATAGTTTCTGAGCACAAATTTGCAGAATTTCCCACTTTTTCCCTGCACAAATTTGCAAAATATTCAACTGTTTTAAAAAGACTAAATGTGGATTTGTAAAATTCTCATCAGTTTCCAAGCACAATTTTGCAAAATTTCCCACTTTTTCCGAATACAAATTTGCAAAACGTTCAACTATTTTAGACTAATTACGGATTTATAAAATTCTCAACTGTTTCGGAGTCCACATTTTTAAACTTTTCGTAATACAAATTTTTCCAGATATAACTTTGAAAGTTTGCAACAGTTTCCAAGCAACAAATTTTAAGAATTTCCCACTTTTTCCGAACAAAAATTTGTAAAATTTTCATCTGTTTTAGACTAATTACAGATTTGTAAAATTCTGAACTGTTTCCGAGTAAAAATTTTCAAACTTCTCGGAATACAAATTTGGCTGGACTTACAACCGTTTTCGAGCACGAGTTTGTAAATTTGGCCGGATTTAAAACCGTTTCAGAGCACAAATCTGTAAAGTTTGCAACGGTCTCTGAGCAAGCAATTAGCTGAATTTCCCACTTTTTCCAAATACAAATTTGCAAAATGTTCAACTTTTTTAGACAAATTTTGGATTTGTAAAATTCTTAACTGTTTCTGAGTACAAATTTTAAAACCTTTCGTAATACAAATTTGGCCAGATTTACAACCCTTTCAGAGTACAAACTCGTAAAGTTCGCAACAGTTTCCAAAGACAAATTTTCAGAATTTCAAACTTTTTCTGGCCAAAATCTTGCAAAATTTTCAACGGTTTTTAAGTACAGATTTGTCAAATTCTCAAAATTTTAAGAGTTTGAGTGGGAGGGAGGGGGGGAGAGAAAATGCTACATATTTTGAGAATTTGACAAATTTGTATTCAAATACCTTTGACATTTTTTTGCAAATATGGGATATTTTTTGAAAAAGTGGGAAATTCTGATAATGTGTGCTCGGAAACTCGTAAATTCGGCCATATTTGTATTACGAAAAGTTTGAAAATTTTTACTCCGAAACAGTTGACAAGGCTACAAATTTTGAGAATTTGACAAATCTGTACTCAAAAACCATTGAACATTTTGCAAATTTGTGGCCAGAAAAAGTGGGAAATTCTGCAAACTTGTTGCTCGGAAACTGTTGCAAACTTTACAGTTAGAACATTGGGTAACTTTCAACTTCCGTACATACTAAGTTCTAAAACTTTCAAAATTTTC
>JAQGBX010005345.1:0-13824 GCA_034698745.1 Megaphyllum sjaelandicum
GTTGACTATGAGTCAAAACCATGAGTTAGACACTAGTCAAAAACAATGAGTTTACCCTCTTTATTTTTCTGTAAGGGTACCACCTTGATTTTTGTTCTAGGTTGTTCAAAAGGGTACACAGAAAATTTGGGAGCAATCGAGTCAGTGGTTGAAAGTTGTTGCGGAGCGGACAAACCCCCCAATAAACATGCTTTTTCTTTTTATATGTAGATATATATATTAATGATAAGCAGCGTTATCAAAGAATTTGCACAGAAAAAAATAGATATTTAATAAATTTTTTACAAAACCATTCAAAACGATTGGATGAATTTTTCATAACCAGTGTAACACAAAATCATTTAAAAATACCGATATATAAAAGACTGATGCAAAAAAAATAGTATAAAATGTTATCAAACAAACTGCACAGAAAAAACTGGATATTTAAGAAAATATATTCCAGAAACACTGATCAAAATGATCACATGAATTTTTTTATAACCAATGTAATACAAAATCACTTAAAATATATTTTTTTTTCAATACAGGAGTTATAATTTTATAAGAGACTAATATATACAAATAGGATGCAGTATTATCAAACAAATTCTACAGAAAACTAGATATTTAAGAAATTATCTCGCATAAAGAGTAAATGAAACCTTTTGTATTGACCTTATACCTTTGCCTGAAACTGCCAACATTTTTAGATTTGTTTTGACCATGACCTGCTTATTTAGTAAATTTGTATTTGCCTTTCCTTTGAAATCCAAATTAGCAACTGAGGTTACATCTTATCTAATATTTTAAATTTATATTTTTGGGCCACCTTTTGATAAACCTGGATAGGGAGTTTATCAATGAAGTAAATTCAAAAATTCTTGGCAAATTTTGTATTAAACATATGCTCTTATCACCACATCATCCTCAAACAAATGGTCAGCTGTAGCAAGCTAATCAAACAATAAAAAGGAGCTTAGCAAAGTTATGCAACAAAGAGAAGAGTCGAATCAACACATTATGCCAACTTTTTTCATTATTAATACTTCTCACCAAAGTAGCACAAAGTTTTCACCTTTCCAAGGCCTTTTGTAACTTATGCCAAATAAATGCAAAAGGGTTGTAACATATTTGATTTTCATAAAAGTCCACTTGTGTTAAAGAAAAACATTAGAAAGCTAGGATGGAAAGTGGCTCACTAGGAGTGAATGTACTTGACCCTACAGTTGTGGAAATTACATTAAATGGGATTTCTTTGGAAAGGAATGGCATTCCATTATCAATAAAACCCAACATTTGCCAGATAATGCCATATTGGTTGGAGGATAATGACTTAACAAGTGTCACATGTCAATTATACTTACAAATCCGATTAACCATTACATCTGTCTTGCCATACCAGTGTTACCTGCCCCTCCTTAGTAAAGGTGCCTGATAACACATTAGAGGGTCCTTAATTAGTGAAGAAGTGCTACTGGTAGCGTATGGTACCCTAAAACAATTGGGGTATTCTTAAAGGCTAATTATGAATCGATCAGACAGATGCATACAATTCAAAAGGGTTTGTTCAAGGGATTCCATAACAAGAATACACAAAATCCGCAATAGAGGGGGTTTGGGTAAAAATGATTATTCTGTCTAATTATCCTAGCACTGAGCCTAACACTAGTCAAAACCCATGCTCAACATAACTCAAAAGATTCCATAGGGTTAAACCAATAATACAATTACCCTTTAATAATGTGAAAAGTACAACAAGCAACAAAAATCTCCCCTTAATAATCAACATACATACCGTAAAGTTCCAAGCGGAATACCATGGTCTACAAATTGAGCATGGTCTTCTATTCGAATATAAGACCATGATTTTATGAACGGGTCTTGTTTTCAGTAGTAAAGTTATACATAGGTATTTAGAGATATCACAACCCAAAACTTTATTCGTTTTATTTATATATTTGTACGGTACACTTATTACAATACCGTCAATATTACTGTATACAGTATTAAAGTTACTTGCTTTAGATTCAGAATCAGATTCAAAATTTTCCTCGTCCTCATTGGCAGATTCTTCATCTTCGGTAGCATCTGCCGGGATAATACCATTTTGCACTAGGTTATCTTTCTTCTTTCTCCATTGATTCACCATTGCACGTGTTATTCCGTGTCTTTTGGCAGTTTCAGAAATGTTTTTGGTGTTTTCGAACATTATTAAAACGTTTTTCTTGAATTTCATGCAATAGTTTTTTCGTTGTTTGGGATCCATTATGAAAAGAAAGTACTGTACAAGTATTCACAAAATACGACCGCAGAATGAAGACGATACCGTCCATAACTACACAGTGTAAAATAAAAAATTCCCAATGGGAAATTTCCCGTGGTGACTGGCCTCTGACATCATACCATTGACTGTCAGCAAGCACAACCGATAAACTAAGACGGCCGTGCCGTTACCATAGTTACGGTACCATCAAACGAGAAAAAGTATGGGTATTCTTCTAATCGAGAGTGGTCTTCTAATCGAAACATTTTATTTTTTTTCAAAACAAGCGATTTTCGTTTAGAAGACCATGGTATTCTGCTCGGAACTTTACGGTAATTACCTCCACCATCTCTGGGACTTGGATACCCACACTATCCAATGTTGTTCTGAGCTGACTGCAGACTGGAGTCCCAAAGGTAACTGATTTCAGTAGGAAACTTCACTCCTTATTTACTAATTTAGGAGGAAGTTTTGGTTAATTGCATGCTAATTTATTGCTAAATTAGTATTCCTCTCTTGTTTGAAAAGGAAACAAACTGTGGGGTGTCATGGTATTAATTAGGGTAAAGGGGTGGAGTTCTCTTATTGTTTTTCCCTCAGGCTTTAGAGGCCCTAACTTGTTCAATCTCAATATATCTATATAGAAAGGGGCTCCAGGTTTAGGGCTATCCGAGGAAGTCAGTTCCCATGTTCTTACAGCCCTTGAACCCATAGTTATCGTGAAACCGCATATTGAGTAGTCTGCTGCGCCGGATTGTGACAGATGGCGCTGGCATCCTCTTGGCATCTTCTCCCAGATGATGTCATCCATGGACAATTGATTATGCAAATTTGGTCATAAAGTTTTTTTCTGTTCCACCCGACCCCCCTTTACATTGTCCATCACCTATCAATTAGGTCAGGGTCCATTTTTCATAGGAACATCTTTTAATTTATGTAGATGGGCAATTTGGGAGCTCTCCTCCCAAATCCCCTGCTGCCCTAACATTGTTCTTGGGGACAGAACAATTACACAGGTGCTGACGTGTTTTGATTGTTACCATGGAGTCAGGTCACCTTGGTCTTGCTGCCATCTATGGTCATCCCCATGTCACTGGTCATGTGACAATCATTGTATAAAAGTGACAACTTTGTTACTTTTCCCATCAATCACTAATCAGCCATTATGATATCTTCTGTGCCTTAAGTCATCTTTGAGCACTTTTTAGAAGACACATGAATGGGGGATTTTTCCCCAGCCCCCCTTGCAACGTTGAGTTCTTTGAAGTTGCCTCTTGGGCCCTCCAGGCCCACGGTGTGGAGCACATGCTGGTGCTGCACCCAGTGGAGGGGTACGGGTTTGGGGAGGATGGGAAGAGTAATTAGACCTTCCTCTCCCTTCCGGACAGACCATATCCTCCTCCTGACTACTGCCCCCGGTTCAAAAGGATGTTTCCTTATTAATTTGAAGTAATAATGGTTTATTTAACTTTAAAAATGCTACAGGAAATTCCACTTCCATAGAAAATTCTATAACAATCATCAAAAGGAGAAACATGGTATGTGAAATGCTCATTGATGAATATGATTTTTATGTTTCAAATTAAATGACATATCAATCTTATAAGATAAAGAAAAAAATAATACTGACATTTTTGAGAAATAAGACAATTAACTTGACTATGATGTAAATATCATGTAATTAACTTCATTATGAAAAACTACAACCATTATCAAGTTATGAATAAACATAAATTTTAATGATAGTTAAATTGTTTTCAGATCATAAATAAGAATACCAGCAACCAAGAATTCCAGGCAGAAAATGTGGAATAAGAGGTAAAACAAAAAATAATAAAAATTGTTCTTAGATTCCAGAATGTTATGAAACCATGACTTATTTAGGTTAATAAATAAAAACAAACCAAAATAACAAGTGAGTTACAGGTATTTTAGATCCCAAAATTGAAAACCATCCACAATAAATGCCAGGCTACAAATGGTGAAAAAGCGGAACAAATTAGATGATTATTACATAACTGACACCTTTCTGACCTTATACACATCGTAATTAATTTCAGACTCAACATTTAGAAGGGAAAGTACTATTGCTATGTTACCAACATTACCATTTTACCTTTGTTACCCAACTCCCTTATTACTGGGGTTACTTGATAGCACAATTTTACGGATTGAATTAAAAGAAAGAAGTACAATGGTTGCGTATCAAACTCCTAACCTAGAAGGTGTATTGGGTCGCACTTCATTAATAATTAATTGCCAATGAGATTCCACCTGTCAACATCCCCCCAAAAACAGAGCATAATAGTAAATTATGTAATAAATTGTGTAATAGTAAATCTTAGTTGAACTTACGAGTGTAACATGTTTGAATTTATAATTAGGCATATCTATACATAGAAGCAATTCATATCAAAACAAGGTAAACATAAAACATAGTAAAACAGAAAACAAATCCTATTCTCAAAGAAGGAACAAGTGATAAACCTAATTAATTTTGTATGTCAATGCCCCATTCACATTAAAAACATAATTACCTCAGCAATCCTGTGCATAGCGTAACCACACTACCCTGTGTTGACTCCAGACTAGTCCTAAGTAAACTGATTTTCAATGGCAAAATGGGCTCTTTTCCTGCTGCCAATATTTATCTTACCCAGCCTTCAACTAACAAGGGAGCCTGGCAACTCAGTTTTGTGGGATCAATTAATGTAGTAATAAAGTGCTATAGTAGTGTATGACTCCCTCCTCAGAGGTGTATTATTTAATTTATTTATTTAATTTATTATTTAATTATTTATTTAATTTGCAAATTCTTAAATCTACAATGGTGAAGAGCCTCTCCCTACCAGTATTCACATTAGATAGAGTACAATCATTACTTGGTTAGCAATGGGTTTTATTTTCATTTCTAACTAACATGAAACACACATATTAGGAGTATTCAAAAAGTTGCAGCCATGCCTGCAGTTTGCTGCAGTTACCTGCCAGCAGACTTAGCTTTGCCTCTGTTGTGCATGCGCATTTCAAAATAAGTTGCAACTGCAAAATTTCTTGACTTAAATAACCTGCACATGTAGGGAATAGCCCTAACCATGTGGAAAACAAAAAGGCCAGCCTCTTGCTTGAAAGTGCACGTGCTGAACTGCAGCCACAAAAGCCATCTGCCAACTGGTTTTGGCTGGTGCTTTTCCCGGTTGGCCACTCTTAGGGGCAGCGAATAAGAATGCTGGATTTTGTGACCTAGATGCACATGCATTTCTAGGTCAGCAAACCAGTGCAAACCACTTACTTGCTGACCCAACTGCAGGTGTGGCCACAACTTTTTAAATACCCCTAATAGGTATAGCTAATTAAGGTAAGTGTTGCATAGAATACATTCCAATAACGGGGACAAGTCAATTTCAAACACCTACAGCTGAAAATAACATAATAATGGGGTATAAACTATCTATCTAAAGCTATAAACAATCTTAAATTAAAATAGCAAACATTTAAAGACAATAATTATCACAAGCAAAAGAAACCAAAAAAACAATCAAACTTAAAATACAATATTCACCTCAGCCATCTTGTGATTTGAGCACCTGCACTGCTGTGTTCACTCCTATTTAGAAACTCATATCTAAAACTGGTTTTCAATGCAAAAGTGAGCTGCTTTTTTACAGTTGTGGATGATGTCCACAACTGAGCCAAGGGTGCAGGATGTCACCCACAGTCCAAGGTGACTTATACCTAGATGACACATGAGATATCAGGGCCACATAACAGATCAGGGTCAAGACAAGAAACAATGCAAAGGGCTAGCAGGAGGGCCCATTTGGCAAATTGTTACATGAATAAAAAATTACACTATTCCCTGGTATTGAAAATACGTGTGGGGGTAAAACCATGCAACAATTAGCCACGAAATATATTGCATGCAGATTGCCTGACATTAATGAAAAAATAATCTAATGTCACATTTGAGAAGAGTGGTTTAGGATTTTTGCATAGACACATAGCCTGAACTTTGAGACAAGAAAGGCAAAATATATCAAATCAAAAATAAAATTACTGTTAAAAATGATAAGTGTATATATTGTTTGAAGGGTCATTATATTAGTATTTTAGATGCAATTAAGAGTTAATTTGTTGTTTACATAAAAGATCCTACCTGGATTTTAATGCTCTGATGTGTTCTCCAACTGATCGAAAAACTGCTCTGCATCTGAATCCTGATCTCCATTGTACATATGGATCGAATTCATTAACCCATGATACTTGATGGTTGGCTCCGCGTGTGCTGCTAAGGTTACCATTTTTAATTGATCTCTATGTACTAATTTATGAATCTCGTCCAGTGTGTCTGCTAATTTGTCTCGTTCGTCGTCTAAAAAAGTTTACCTTTCTTCTTTTTCTATCACTGTTATCTCTAAATCAGACTCCAAGCCAGTCAAATATTCACTATACCCACTGTCTGAATCTCCAGATCCTTGACTTTCCAAACTTGGATTCACGTGCCTTGTTCTCAGCCGGTATGATGACCAGCTCATTGGTCAAAACAGTAACCTCGCATTGCCTCTGATCTAAAGTGAGAATACGTGGAGGTCCTAGCAGCAAGATACTTCAGCCGGCATTTTTTATTACTCTTGGAATGCAGGATGGTGGCCCTTTTCAACCTTATATTAATCCAGCCAAAGGTCCAACCAGTACGGTCTAATATCTGGAAAAATTTATCTATCCGGATGCTGTCCACCAAATCTTAATCCAATTCAGGGATTGAGTTTAAAAGGGAGGTTTGAAAAGATGACCACGTTAAGGTCTGGGTGTCACCTGACATGACACATAGGAATTTAACCTATAACACACCCTGCTTTTAGTGGTTTTGCCTGATTAGCATGGGGCACCTTTCCTAATCTCTCAGAAACAAAAAAATCCTTATAAACCTCCTTAATTTCACGATAACTGTCCACCCTGGAAGCTATCTGGTGAAACCTTTCAGCTGCATGACCCTTTGACTGAAGAAGAGCCACTTGGGTCAACCTAGCACTATCCCACTTTCCCAGTATCCCAATGCCTTCCAAGATAAAAAAGAAATTGTCCAAGTGAATTTTGTCAGTGCTGATGCTGTACAAGGGAATGGAAGTCAAAAAATCATAGTTGAGAAGGCTCCAGTACATGTTCAACCTAATGAAGGGTTGTAGGATTCATATTTTACTCAATGCTAATTTCTATCCTAATATGCTGAAATTGTTACTACCAGAGTCCAAGATTCCCCTGACTCTTGGTTTCCAATCAAATTCAATTTTAATCTCAATTAACCAATTAGATCCCTTCAATTAAATTATTATCAATCTATCCATCAATTAATCCTCTAATCCTATTAATCCCTTAATCTAGTAATCACTAATCCCCTAATACAGCAATCCCTAATCCCTCAATCCCATAATACACTAATCCCATAAATCCCTTAATAGCGATCTGACCTGGTTAATCCTAATTAATGGGGGGGGGGGAAATCCCACTGATCCCCTTTGATTCTAATTTATCCCCTTTTATTCTAATTTATCTCACCGTTGCCACCATTTATGTTACCCGCATCGGTGGTGAAATCCATCACAGAGACCCAAGTAACACATAGGGATCAAAATATATGAGGAGTGACTTGGTAGCGTAATTCCTCCTACGTAGGTGTATTGGGTCTTCACCCCTCTTTTTTCATTAAAGGTCCAAATGGGAGCCTATCGTTAATTAGCCTTAAAAGTAAGAGATAGAATAGAGGGTACAATAGGGCTTTATTCAGTTAACATGAGAGGATGCCAAAACAACATCAAGGGGACAATATAAACCCCTAACACTAGTAAGTACTAAACCTAACTCAATGACCAACTACCCCTACCATATTTCAATTATAACCTAACCAGGCTACATTAACTAGTGACAATATAAAAGATACAACAATCTCTTTTCCCACTAAAATCCCCATAGTCATACAACAAAATCTAAAGTAACATCCTAACATAGGGTAAAACATACATTGCAACACTTATCTCCCCTCTGCCATCCTATGATATAGGGCAACCGCACTACCCTGGTCTGATGTTGACTCCAGCTTAGAATCCCCAAGTGAACTGATTTTCTATGGAAAACTTAGCTTCTTATATACTAATTTAGGAAGAAGTTCTGATCAATCTCGTGCCAAAAATTAAGATTCCGATCTCGTTTGAGACGGAAACTGTCTCAGTGGGATGTCACTGCACCAATTAAGGGTTTAGGGTTGACCCTTGTTAAGTTTTTCCCTTAGTGTTTTGAGGACATATTCTGTCAGGACCCAAAAAGCATATAGGAAGGTGCTCCAGGTCGGGGGCTATCTGGAAAGGTCACTCACGAGGTCTTACGGCATCTGGATCCATAATTATCTTGATTCTTCCTTTTAATTAGTTTATTTCGCGGGGTGGCCACTGATGTCGCTGTCATCTTTCTGAACACTCTTCCGGTGATGTCATCCATGAGCAATCGGTCGTTAAAGTTTCGTTTGTCCCACCCGACCCCCTTCCCTCTACATTGTCCGTCACCTATCAACTGGGTCAGGGTCCATCTGACGTGGGAACATACTTTAATTGCCTTGGATGAGCAATTTGGGAGATCTCCTCCCAAACCCCTGCTGGTTCTTTCGGTTGTTTCCTTATTTGGGGCAGTATTGATTGCATGTCTATGATGTGCCATGTGTCACCTTGGTCCGTGGGTGACATCCTGCACCTACAGCCTAGTCCCTCATGTCCAGTGGTCATCAGTCACATGTCGTGTCATGTGACATCCTTTTAATAAAAGTTAGGAGTTGCTAAGTTCTGCCATCATTCCCCTATAGACACTCCTCACAGCCATGTCTGCTGCTTCAACTCCTGCCAGTCCACCTGCACCCCAGTTATCACCCCACTTCTTCCTAGTGGAGAATCACAGAGTTCCTTGTTTACCACCACTGCTTCATGTCTATGCTCCTGGTTGGGAGGATGGGTGGCCGTGACTGGTCATTCATGCCATGGAAGATGTTGTTGCTGTATTTGGATACCATGTGGGAGGAGTGGGGACTCCCCCAACTCACAGAACCATGTTTGAGTTCTTCTGTGTGGTGGCCCACCACCTCAGTGGACCACTACAGCTGCCCATCGATATCCACCATCCTCCAGGCCTCTTCTCGGCGACTGAGGAGCCAGCCTCGGGGTGACTTCCCCTCCCCTGCTCTGGATTGATCCCCCAATGCCGACCCTGAATGCCCCTGGATATTTCTTCCCCTCCCAGTGCCATAAACTTTACGTGCGGTTACCCTACTTTACAGGTAAGGGTCATTTACGATTATTACATTAATTTGTATTATAAAGAAGCATGCATACATTTAAAATGTAATACTTATAAAGTCAACATGTCCAGGTAAAGCATATTCATCTGCCAGGGCATCCGAAGCCAGACAGCTCCCTTCAATTGGCCAACAAGAAGGACAGTTAGAAAATCCTGATGGAAAATGATAAACTCTTCCACTCTGGACCAGGTTAAAATTAACCAGAGCTTGACCCGTACCCTGGGTGGGCAACTCGGACAGGACCCTTCCATGGTGGTTCGTGGCTGCATGGTTTCTGGAAACTGTTCCAGAAAATTCCTTAGTGCTAGTTTTATATTTTACATGTAATGTGACATTTACCCCATGTAATCCCCATTTAAAGAACAATGTAAAATGCCAGCAGGAGTTCGAAGGAGAGCTCCAAAATTTCTCATCTGCATAAATTAAAACAGTTCACATGACAAGTAGACCCTGACTTGATTGACAGGTGATGGACAATAATAAGGTAGGGTCGGGTGGCTGAGAAAAACAACTTTAACCCAATTTGCATATATTTGTAATAGACAGAAAACCACTTACCTTGGGGAAGGGTGACAATGCAGCTACAAACGTAGTCCTGAGAGCGCTCCAAGGTTGTCTATGGGGGTCTGTCCAACAAAGGAGGAAAGTTTAATGGCTCCTCTCGTAGCTTTTGCATTCATGCTCTAGGTATTAGGTGTGGAGGACTTGTACTTTTACCCCCGACATCACCTTAAAAAGGGCATGGGTGGCAAAATGGAAAAATCCAATGTCTCCCTCGTTGGAAGGGGGAAGGCCCACTCAGGCCAGAGACTGCTGAAATAAGTCTCCAGATAGGAGATAGGTAGGAGGGGTCCACTTGCTATCTCCACCAGGGTGACTGCTAGGATTAGGGAAAAGTGCACCACAAACTCAGTCATTCATCACAATGGGGAACCAGGCCCCTCCTCTGCAGTGGCTCCTCAAGCTGAACGACACAAATGAACCTCTATCATCTGTCATATTGGAGATAATTATTGATAAAGCTGTTAAACATCTCGGTCTTATAGGAAGATTGTCACCAGACCAGTGACATAGGAGATATACAGAGAACTGGGCCACTGGCCAAGGTGACTGGATGCAAAGGTGACACCTATGACATCAGAGATGATGAAAACAAAGGAAAAATGAAAAGACAAGCAGAAGACCTCATATACATAAATTAAAAATTGCCCATGTAATAATCGTAAGAACTTACCTTTTAATTAAAGGGATCCACGGGGCTGGATTTTCGCACTTTCTCAAGGGGGATTCCAGGGCCGATCAAGTGGTCGTCAGGGAAGGGGGGTCGGTCCGGCAGAAGGGGGAGGGAAAGCAACTCATTTTCCCCATCGATCTCCCGGTCATCCAGAGTACCATAATGACCGAGGGGAGAAAGAAGGACACTTAGGAAGAGGCCGGGGCCCGGAGGGCGATCGCCATTTCGGAGAGGAAATCCCCAAACTGGAAAACGGTTGTGGGGCAGTTCCTCTCCTCCTCCTCCCACAGGCTGTCCAGATACATCATCATGGCCTGCCATGGCATGGGGAGCCAGGCAGCCCCCTCCATCTCCCCAACTAACAGGATGGCCAAGAAATCCTGATGAAAGATGACGAACTCTGTGTGCATGATGGTCAGATTAAACCGCACTGGTGACTGGATTGTACCCCGGGTGGGGCAGCGCAGACGGGACCACTCGATAGTTGCTGATTGCTCCATGGCTGGTTGAAGACAGTTCCAGAAACTTTCAGACCACCCAGGTTCATCGTAATAATCATGGGGGGCACTCACCGTCGTGGGGATCCGCAGTGGTCCACGGAAATAGCGTGCTACAGCCAGCAGGAAATTGCACATGCCCCGATACGTCGTGGGATACTCCCCCTCCTCCCACAGAGAGTCCAGATACAAAGACAGTGCATCCCATGGCATGGGGGGAAGTGACATTTACTAGGCATCCCACCAGGATTACAGCCAAATACTGCACGTGATGAATAACGAATTCCTCTCCGTTGTCCATTGCAATGAACCTGGGGCAAGCTGCTCTGGAGCTAGCCTGCAGAGAGCCCCGGCTGGGGCGTCGCATACCCGGCATGGATGTGGAGGTGATCATTGTAAGTGGGGAAATGCCAGAAAACCCCAAAGTGGTCACTTGTGAAGCAACTGTCACGTGACCTGTGACATAATGGGCAGGCAAAGGGAACCAGGCCATGGGACAATGTGACAACCCCTGCAGTGACATCTCTTACGTCAGATATGGACAGTGAATTAAAACTTAAGACAATAGAACAAAGGTGTAACCAGCAGGAACCCCCAATTGCATAAATTAAGCACTTACTCCGCTGACCCAAATAATTGAGGTTGGATGTTGACCAGTGGGGGTCCAATGAAAGGAGGACCCGCTAATTTCCATATTCAAATCCATGACAGTAGCAGAACAACACCAGCTCCATCTATGGTAGGCATGTGAAGTAAACTAATTACTATGCTGATTCGCGGCAGCTCTGGAACCAATGGTCGTACAGACCCGCAACTGACCTCCCCGGATAGCCCTGGTCCCAGAGGACATTCTTGAGCATGTTTTGAGCCCTGACAGGGAAGGACCTGATTAACAGGGAGGGAAACAAATGGCGGCCCACACCCTTTTAACCCTAATGTATTCAGTAGATATTCAAATCATGTCCCATTATGCACATCCGGTGAAAGTGAAGACAGAATACTAATTCTGCATTAGATTAACATAAATTAGACACTTACTCTCTCCTCTAATTGATATAAAAGAGGAGAGTTTTGCCATAGAAAGTCAGTAGTTGTTGAGTTGTCAGTAAGACTCCACTGTAATAATTAAAAATTACCATACTCACGTTTTCAGAGAAGGTGCCACCAAAGTCACACATTTCATAAAGTTGCACGGGGGGATTCTGGGGCCGGTCTGGTCGTCAGGGAGGGAGCAGGGAAGTCTGGAAGGAAAAGCTACTACTCCCCGGCGCCTCCGAACCCATACCCCTCAGCAGGGTGCAGGACCAATACACGATCCACCCCATGGACCTGGAGGACGCGGGCTTCGCAACTGAAGAGCGCTGCCACACCGGGAGGGGTAGGGGGAACTCCCCCTGGTACCACATATCTTTCAGAAGGTGTTTGAACATTGCCCAAGGCACAGGAGGCCAGGTGGAATTACCTGGAAGTTTACCCACAAGTGCAACCCCCAGATAATACGCGTGCACGATTAAGAACTCCGAGCCGCAGGTAATGACAGCAAACATCTGACTTGTAACCAAAGACGGACCCCGGGTGCCACGAGAGGCGCGACGTGATTGAGTGGACGGTGCGAAATACTCCATAGTTGATTGATTGACAATTAATGAGGAAGTGACAGAGTGCTACTTTTATATCCAAATTGTCACATGATTGGTACCTGAAAAATGACCAAAAAAGGGCAATCAGATGAAGGTGGCACAACGTCATCACCCATGTAATGGATCCGGCCCCCAAAGCAGAAACAATGGTCCGACAACAGGGAGTCTGGGAGGAGATCACCCGAATTGCCTTATGCATAAAATTAAAAAGGGTACTCAGGCAGTAACTGTGACATGATTGAGGTGACGGATACCATCAAGGAGGGGGTCGGGTGTGACATGTAAACAAGTTTACGACCCAAAATCTACATAATCAGGTGACCACGAGTGACAACACCCAAATGAAGATGCCAAGAGATGACAGTGCCATCTATGGCCAGCCAACGCAACGAACTAATTAAAATGCAATTTCAAGATATCTTCGGAACTGAGGGTCGTAAGGGAACCAGACTAACCTCCCTGGATGGCCCTTGATTTGGTGCACCTTTCAGAATACGTTGGGGGACCTAACACTTTGAGACCACATAGATTTAAGGGAAAATTGTAAAGAGGGATCTCACCCCTATCCTACCCACTGCAGGGGCACCCCGCTGAGTTTGTTTTCTCTCTAAAACGGGAAAGGAATATTAATTTTGCAATAATTTCACATAAAATTAACAGAGAACCCTTGGAAATTAGTATAAAAGACAAGCAATTTCCCATTGAAAAGTGGTCTAATTCTGGGTTCTAACTTGGAGTCATCTCGGTGCATCACTGGGTAGTGCAATTATCCAGAAAACAGGATGGCAGAGGTACCGTAAATACGGTATTAAGCGCCGGACCCGCAATAGCCGCCTGCCTTTAATAATCGCCGGGGGGTTTCCCGGAAT
>JAQGBX010005346.1:0-13823 GCA_034698745.1 Megaphyllum sjaelandicum
GTATGTAAGTCGATTTTCGGAACGACCAAATTGGGGGTGGGTAGGTGGAATTCGGTGCCATAGGAGACCCCCTTAATATAGTAACTATCTCAGCATTAGCCTGGAAGAATTGTGGGAAACCATGAAAAACCACAATCAAGGATAGCCGACCTGGGAATCGAACCCGGGTCTACCGAATGCAAGACAAGGATGCTAACCTGTAAGACACCTTGCTAGTCTATACATACGTTTATCTTACACGTTCCAATACGGTAATCGTCACGTGATTTAAAATGCAAAATCGTGGTAGAGTTTTTCTGACAACTTCACCGAGAAACACGATTCAGACACGATGGTCTACAAACGTGTTCCCATTCCAAGCTAGCAATCATCATGTGATTCAACTATCATTCAAGATGTTACATCGAAAGTCGTGGTCGGAATTTTCAACCATGTTAATCGACACAGCACCGTCACGATTCAAACGTAACATACATACACATGTAGGTAGAACCAGCTGCAAGCTGGTAATTACAGTAGCACATGATTTAAGAAAACCAAAATCGTAATAGGAACAGGGATGGGTAGGAATGTTCGGTCATCATAACCGACAAGATATGCCATCCAGAAAAGAAAAAGAAAACTAGCCTTACTATACAGAAAATCCAACTTACGCTCCTGGGGGTCGCTTATTGTTGGCAACATTGATCTCTTTCTCGTTTTTAATTTTCCGAAGTTTCACTTTCTGGCACACGCGCTCCAAAAATCCCATTATTGCCGAGTGCGCGTTCAAAGAGGCAACTGTGTCGATGAATGGGCTCGATTAATCATCCAATGGTGATCTCCCAAATGTTGACCGCGATTAGAAATCGCAGGGGAGGAAGGGGAAAAAACAGAAATTTCGAGGAAAAAAATTCAAATTGCCACCCTTGCGAGAGCGGAGGCAACGTGTCTCTTTCGAAAACCGCTTCACGGATGTACCATCCCAGGGAAACAATATTTCCGCTTGGAAACGACGAAAACTGATGGCGTTGATGATGAGGTCACTGGCACGAATCGCGCCTACTGCCGTGGTTTCGCAGAGAGAGAGAGAAAAAAAAGATGATCTTGAAGGAATTTCGATAAAAAGAGGAAAATTGAGAGATATTGGAGAGACTCGCAACGGTTATGCCGTCCTGCAATTTGGCTGGATTAGAGAGAGCTGCTGTCTGATCTGGCTGTCATCTGCGTTCAACGTACTCCAGGGGCTAGGCGCACCTGCTCCTCACCCATTGGTCGGTTACATTCGATGGCGCGTCAAACCACACCTTACCATTTTACTGCGCTTATCGAGGAAAACGAGAAATCCAGTGTTGGTATGCGTGAAACAAAATCCTACCATCAAATAACGAACTGTTTCATCTCGGGGGTATTATTTCTATATAGGGGACATCAGGTGGCGGAAGCCATGCTGATTGGAAATGTTAGTTACATCTCGCGATGTCATAAGAGGTGTGTTTGGAAATTTCGCTCAAAGTCCGTCGGTGAGCACGTTTAGTAATCGGGAACACGATTAAGAAATAAAACCGTGGGTGTAATCTATAAGAACGGGGTAAATATTGCGGGCTCTTATCCAAAGAGTAACGAATGAGGATATGCGAAGATAAACGATACAAAAATAGATCACTGGCATGATGACACGATCCACGGAGTCAATAAAGTACACTTATCATTCAAAAAATTATCTCATGTTCATAGTTTTCATGTACGTTACATAAGCGTATTTGCGAATCAAACGACAGTCGTGTCATAAGAAACGTTAAGTAAATGCATGACTTGTACATGTAGCTTAAATCCTATTCTATTTGAGCGACATACGTGTCATGTGGCGTAAGAATTTTTTCGACCTAGATCGGTTGTACGATATTCAATTTCAAACCTAAATATATAATTCAACAATCTGTTTTGCTTACTTAAATGAAACGGACTTCGCCACATGTACCCATTTACGAGTATAACGCGCCATTTGTAAATTCACGCAATGGTCAAAGGTTCTCATTTTGTGACATTAGACTCGTGCGTGTACTGTTCCCAGTCGGCATCATCTGTGATACTGATACCTGAAGGAGATTCTAAAAAGTTGTCCATCCTATAGTATACACCATTTAGCATGTTGGACGTCTATGTAATTTTAAGATTATTTTAACGCATTATTCCACTAATCATACGAGCATGTATTCCATTTAAAAAAAAAGATAAGATACAGTATGTCTCTATAGTAACGGATATTCTTCCACATTTTACAAAACATATGATCCATTTGGAAGATAAGCCCCTATAAAGGATTAAAAGTCCAATCTTTTTTGGTAAATTCACAAAAGCGCACCTTGCGTACAGTGTATAATGAAGTTAAGACAGTCAAAGATGCAGACCTTGCGTGCTTTCATTTGCATGAACTGAAGACGCCAAAACGTCAGCTGAGCTTGGATGTACAGTACATGTACATGTATTCGTTTCACAGCTATAGAACATGTATGAACGTAGTTAAAAATTCAGAGCGACGCGTCGCTTTAAGACACGTAACTTAATTCTCGTCATGGATTTATTCGTGTACATGTCTGCAGCATCACTTCAAGAAATAATTAATACACTTTATCTTGCTTCAACGATAAATTCTGCCTTTACATATACATTTATGCTTGTAAAAAAAGAAGCAGTTGTGACAGCTATTAGCAATCTCATAGACGATATGACATCAAAAAAGATTATGTAAGAATGTTGGGCGTAAAACAACTTCCTCCACCCTCCGACAGGTTAGCAAATTGAAGTCTCGAAAAAATCAATCTTTAAGGAATATCCGTTCTGCAGATCGATCGACATTGCATGCATGCACTTGAAAGATAAACATACTGGCATATTGCAGCTAGGAGCGTTAATGTCGCACTAAAGATTATGGCGCAGTTGGCCATGAAGTCATCCGTACAAACATCATGTGCATGCCATTTTCCTGCATGCTGCCCGTTTATGTGGCTAATAAAGACGTGTTTTTATGTTATTTAATTCGGAGATTCAGTCGGAGATTGGAAAACGGATAAACATTTCCGAAAGGATATGGAACGGCTGAAATCCAATTTATAAGAAGAGATTCTGAAGCATCACAAAGACCGCCAAAGAGTTCAGCGGAAAGACGCACACCGTGCGTTCAATTTTTAATGATCTTAGTTTGAATGCCAATCATTCAAATTGATTTTTATTAAAAACCCATCGAGCCAAATCATATCTTTATCTTCGTATATAAAAGAAGTTCGTGATATAATGCATGCGATTGTTGCATTACATTGCTGTAACCAGTTATATCTAGTTCTTACCGAAGATGCGCATTGGCTGCCAATTGATTTTGGCCATATTTCAATTGCGATTTCATAAAAATCTAAACCCAAAACAATTTTCTTCTCGGCCATTTGCCCAACTCATTACGAGAAGCCTACAATAAAATTAACGATCCAGCAAACGATTGGGTTCGAAAATGATCTCGTTTTTATGAAGTTTATGGCATGATTTATTGAGTTAATAGAGTTCGACATGCAAAAAACCTGTGCCAGAATGGTGTTGTTCAATAAATTGTCACGAGGCTTCTGCACGTATGTCAATTTGACTGTCAATTCAATGCTGTTATTCATTCCACGACATATTGTTTCGATAACTACGTATTGTTCAACGCCTAGACAAACAGTGATGATCTGATCACACTTTGTCAATCAACAGAAAGGTTGCGAGTGACGTCATCCGGTCATCAGAAGGCGTGGGTACTACACACGTTCTGCATAATACATAATAACTACATGCATATAAACAATGACTACAAGGATTTACAGGTGTAACTCCAGATACAGTACATTACTACGTTCAAGATGAGCATTGTCAAGGTCACAAAGGACCATACATACATACATACAGTATTTGGCAATGCAAAGGGGAAAAGACAACATCTGATAATTAAAAGGTATCGTATCCATATGTCGAAACAAAACGACAGAAAGGGACTTAAGAAGATCCCCGAGTAATTAGCTTTGTTGCGAGCACTAATTAAGTGACACTGCTCATTAGCGTGCATAATAAGCTCGGAGCAGACCGTGACGTCGCCCGAACAGAGAATTAGGCTCATAGGACTAATCATAGTGATTTTGTTGGTGTTCAGCCAATCGGCGTGCTAGGCGGGTTCCCTTTGCTCTTTTCTGATTCCGAATGGGGCGAATTTAATTATCATTACATATAAAATTCTGGCATTGGTAATACGTTGACTAACTCAATTGTCATCTCTACTAATGCCACATTTTCCATTATATTTAAGTTGACAGCCAAACTTTTATGCCAGGGGTACTCAGAGTGAATCTTTAAGAAACGTACTTTGGCCGTCGTGAAGTCACCCTGTACAAAACGTTACGGTCATTGATTAAAAAAAATCAATGTAAATGGGTTTTTAAAATCAATTAACGCATTCCGTTTGCACACGTGACTTCACGACTGATAAACGTAAGATTCATATAAAGCTTCTGCCAAAGTACCTTTTTTAGGGTAAGAATATAGAATGCTCATTGCAGGCGCTTACCACTCAGCGTACACCAAGCGGGATAAGAAAGCGGCATGCGTTTTAAATGAGGGCGCACACAAAGAAAGCTAAGCCGAGCCAGGCTGAGCTTATTATACAAGAAGCGCTTAAAAGCTTTTAAGAATGCTTTTAACATTCTTTTTTTGGAAATCTGAAAGCATATTTTTAAGACACAGAGTGGCACACAGATCACAAGCACACACTGCCATCACGCTGATATCCGCATTCATTGTGCGCCCCAATGCTGGAAACAAGAAGATGAAAACAAGCAGGAAAGAAGCACGTCGAAAGTACATGTGCATGTACAGTATAAGCATTCAGTGTGCTCTCACCCTTATGCATGTATACTCGTACATATATTACGTACATAACACCCATAGAAGGGGACATTTTAATTACTGCATTTCATTCCTGGTGGTAATGAGATAACAATCGGGCAGTTTGAAAGATAAAGATTCGATGCATCGATTCTGAATTAGGCAACGCGTTATTTCTGCCAAGTTAGATTTCGATAAATGAATTACATGTACATCGACGAGTATAAACGATTAACCAATTTTAATAGAGATCAGTGGGTCGTCTCGAGGGTGATATGAAACGGCCAAGCTCATATTTAACAGCGACCTAAAACATTTTTCAAGGGTAATACTTACGCGCTAGTTATTTTAGGTAGGGTTCAAGGGTAACCACAATTAAGGTTACCACCGCAAGCCTGTAAGTTTTTTTTACCGACCCAAATAATACCATTCAATAAGATTCTGATCATTTCGACACGAGGAGAGTTGCTATTAATCGTGTCAGAAGGAAGTTCGAAACTTTGTATCCTCATTTCATCCAATTTATCGCACACATGTCATCACACATTGCAATGGCATTTTCAGACCTCATTTTGAAAAAGATTCGGTAATTTATTTCTAAAATAGGTTATCAAGTACCAAATTAGATTGCTTAAGGCTCGAAAACATTTTCCAAAACTTTTTCCGTATATTGAGCAGCCTTTGCTATAAACACACCAGAAAAGGGACACACCAAGGAAATTTTAACGAAACTTAAGTTTCCAAAATTGGAAACTCGGATAACATATCTGGAATCTCCCAATTCGTAAAGCCGGTTAATGCACGGTTCGGAAACTAATTAAGTTTAACTTTAAGTTTCCTTGGTGTGTGCCCACCTTAAACATGCAGACTCGTAATGTTATAATTCGAAGATTTGTTCATTGAAATACAGTATATACTGTAGTCGCGTTTCCCAGTTTTAATTTTAAAAATAAACAAGAAAACAGTTCACGCAAAATGGAATGCGGAACGAAGCGAACATATCATTGCGCATTCAGGTGGAATTATTTCGATTATACCTTTTCATTGGGCAAATTAAAATAAAGATTAACCATAACCATACTCTTAAGATAAAGAAATATTAAAGCAATTGACAAAATGCGATTATACACTTGTATGATACTCGATATTTTTTTAGCATTTTTTTAGATATTAGATTTTTCTAGATATTTTTTCGCAAACTTTGCTATTTATGTTACCCTCGACCCAACAACGTAATGTACTTACTGTATACATCATTAAATCGATCGTCGAGCAGCTTTAAAAGTAATTTGTCTATATAAAAACTTCACTTTATTTCTTTGTAATTCCTGCCACCATATACAAACTTGTATAAATGACACTTCAGATCTTGCATACTATTTTCTTTCAAAATTTATCAAAAATCATTTCCTTATTGTCATATCACACATGAGTCACGGCAGGTTGTAATGAGCTTCGAGCATTTGGGGCGGCCAAAGCACAATACATATAGAGTATAAATTAATAATTATTGATGGGTCTACGGCGTTGACAACATCCTTAATTCAAAACAAAATCTGGAGTTGCATAAACTCGCCAAGAGATGGCGCTAAAGGTATCGCATATCTCTACGCATCAGCAACGCATTAGGAGTTCACAGTACAGCCAAAGGTACAGCGGTGAATGGAAACAGATTCAATACCGTGTCCGTAATGCTTTTCTTTTAGGATTAATTGCGATATTCAGGTACAACAAGAAAGTGGTTCAGCCTAACACGATTCAATGCGATCCTTCAATTTTCTTTTTCTTATATGTTCCATTAAACAACAAAAACCTAGTAAGTCCTTGAAATTTGCTTTGAAAGAAGATTCAACTTCATGACAAATTGCCGGGCAGCTGGCCGATAGCAAAGGACGCGCGAATCAATTACATGTGCTATTAAATATTTACGTTTGCTTAATTTCGCAGTTCAAAAATAAATTCAACCGATTAAGAAATGACCTGTTATTGTTAGTGTGGAGATAGAAGATGAACGTGGTTCATTTATTGGACTGGGAATTTGTTAGCATGACATCGACCGGAACATTTCCCTAACATAAAACCATCGATACGTGTTTTTGCTTAAAAAATCTTACATTTAATTACTCTTCTCCGAGTAACTAAATAACAAAAATGACTATGCAGTTTTCCGAGAAACTGGAAGGAATTTCAAAACGAACATCGCATGTAAAAGAGTTGTGATTTTCGTACAAATTTATGTAACCAAGCTTTTTTGGTTAATTAATTATCCTTAAATTGAACTAAATATTCGTTTGATTTAGTTGAAATTTTACTTACAGTAAGTTGATATGATTATCAACTCAACTCTTAAACTACAGTATACTAAAAACAGGTTCCACGCCTATGAGCACGGCCTAAGCAGCGCTATGTTGTGAATTAGCACAACTATTTTAAATGGCATGTTTACTCCTTGTGAAAATTAAACAAAACTTTAAAATGAAAAACATCATGAGGTGCTTACTCATTTTTAATCACTGCGTATAGCTGCAATGCCTCTGCACCAGAAAGGGAAAATGCAATGCATAGGAGGCTATAAATCATCTTCCGACAAATATGTATTATGAGAGCTAGAGGCTTAGCTTCTGCGAAATATGCATGTAGACATGTCACCTCTAAATTCGATCGATTAATTAAGCAATCCCCGAGGACGTTCCCCGATGCACGTTGCCAATAAGGCTCCAGCTTAGATTCTGTAGACACAACAATTGGACATGTCAGACATCCTGGCCACTTATACAGTGCACAGTTATAACACTGTGGTTATAACGGCTAACTCCTTCAAACCATTTGACTAATTACCCCGATAGGAGCGCAATATGTTACCAATGGCGTCTTGATCTTAGTAAAGTTAAATTAACGACTTGGATCCGGAGCCCACTTCCTTTTCTCCAGAAAACAGAGAGCAAACGCGGACAGGATCGCTCAAACGGGTTAATTATGAAGCTGAAGATAAACTTGTCATCAAAAATTCAGGAAATAATGGTAAATCAACGAGAAAAATGGCCAGGATCGCTAATTACGGAACCAAATCTGGAACCTCAGCTGTCAAGACGACCTTCGTGCACCAGGAGTGCTGAGCTCAAGAAAATTACGTACTTGCCATTTGTTATCTTTCAGTGTCGTGAAGTGCCGAGGAAGAAGATAGAAGCGTAAGAAGCTCTTGAGTGCTAGCGTCAAAATCTGGTTTTATCATATCGCCTGCAGGAGCATCTATACATGTAGTGCAATGTAAATATGCCATTGAATGTTTGGAAGATAACAATATTTACTGGCAAAATATTGTAGCTTCAACTTTGTCCCTGACATAAAACGTTGCCAATTTTGTTCAAAATATGCGTTAGTTCAGCCTCTGAATGTAAAAATTAACCACTTCATAGGTACTCCAAAGAATCCAACGTTGATGATTCGGGGATGGAAAAGGATGGAAAGGGATAAGGGGGGGTGGTGGAAGGAGCGTATCGATATGTTGCAAGTGACGTTATTCGTCCAAATCGCGAGCATTTTGGGTCATCTTCATGCTCAACGATAACATGGCAAACTTGGAGAATATATCGAAACTGCGATCATATGGTGAAGAATATGCGAAAATGATGGGCATCTCGAAAATTGTTTGATCGAACGATACTTCAGTTTATCAAATATAATTCAAACATTAAATCACGGATGGTATTTGTGACAGAGGCTATAGGTGACATTAGGCGTAACGATTACACGGCAATGCTTAAGAGCATACTGGTTCGTGAGTACGTCCGTTGCTCAGGTGAGACTTGACGAAATATGGATTAAGCTTCAAAGCTCATTATCTCGTGCACTAACTATAACATTAACATATAATCGTAATTCCATTAGCGGATGTCAACATTTGCAAATACCATTTGCATATTTAATGCTTCCAAAGCCGCTTAAACATTTCAGCTCCTGCAGTTTAGGAAATTGCAAAAAAAAAAAAAAAAAAAAAGCAAATTATCCACGTATAGTGGATATTTCTGATACACTCAGCTTTCTGAATGCAAAACTGCAGCATTTGGCTAAGTGCTATGTAATATTTCCATGTTCAATTTATCTCACATCGCTTTCAAATATTTATGAAAATGGATAATGCGAATTGCGCCCCTTTTAAATTTTAAATTAGATTGTCATTATGAGTTGGAAGGTATCTGTAAGATAAAACGCAAAGAACCTTTTAACGCATGCAGGCAGAATTGTTTTCAGAAATATCGAAGATCCATAAAGCTTTTGCAAATCAAGCCTAACCCGAATTTTCCAACTCGCTAAACAAACTTTAGCAATTTTCGAAGCATTCTCTTTTTGAAGGTACCGTATAGAAATCTCAAAATATGCATGTGTCGCAACTGAATTTGCAACCGAGATAATGCATCGCAAGCTAGAATACTGTATACAATTTTTTTTTTTCAGTTCTTGTCACGTGGCTTACACGCTCGAAAACCGTCCAATCAGACGAAGAGTTTTTTTTTTACTTTTTCGCAAATAAAGGTTTGAATCTTTTGGATAAAGTGGAAGAAATGAGGTGCTATACGCTCTAGTCATGCAGAAATCCAATTCTTCGCAAACGGTTGCTAAGAATAGTGAATTGCTATTCACCTTCGATTTACGATTGATGCACATTGACCTCGAAAGACCATAGCCAGATTTTTTTTACAGAGGCCAGATGAATTTGCAAAAGCTTCGGATTCATTTCGAGGTTGGTTTTATTATTCGAATTTCAATATTGTTATACAAGGATATCACAACGTTATTGCAGCCAATCATCCTTTAACCCAAATACATTAATAGGAAATGACATTTTACCAAGTCTGGATTGCATTTACAGTACTTTTCATTAACGCAAGCTCGTGCTTCTGCTATGTAGGCCTACTTTGTGAATAGAACTTGACACATACCTAAAAATACAAAATAAACCAATTTAGCGACATACAAACGGCTCTTCAGATTTGTTTTTGGTTTACAACAGGGTTTAAAATAAGCTTGGTGCAATCAACCATACATCAAAGTCGATGCTTATTAGTGCATAATGAAGTTCATCAACGAGCCATTGCGCCTAGCAGCTCGCTCGCATGACAATATAAGCTGTTCAATAAGACGTAGCGTCAACATTCAATTATTTCGAAGATAACAAACAGGCTGTGATGAGACTAGGTCACAACAATGACAGAAGAAGACACCGAACCACGACGCTGTCGATTCCTGACGCCTCGGAGCTAAGAAAGGCCTGGTTTATGGTGATGAGGTCTGTCAGGAGCCAACGGAGCATGCGCAATCAGGCCAGCAATGGAAAAATATGCACAGCCTACGAAAAACGTATATCAGAACATGAATCGTTGCTGAGCAATTGAGTGTCTTTCACGCTTCATGAGATATGACCACGGAGGCAGACACTGCATCACCGAGAATTTCAAATACGTCTGGTGGCGCTAAGATCGCCGTCGAACTGCTCAATCCTTGCATGCAGTCGCTTTATTTTCATAAGACATCAAAGGATTTCGATACGGCAATGACGCAAATGACCCACTTCCATAAAATAACAATGTCATTTTTTTTTTTTTTTTTTTTTTTTTTGCAGTGGAGCAACATTGAAAGCATGCAGTGTTCCTGCCTGCAACGACGCTTCTGGGAATACGCGCAGTAAACACAAAGCTTACACAGTACGTGGCCTTGTGGCGAAATTAACTGTTCCGTTTCCGGAATTTTGGTTCATTTCGCCTTTTGGAAAGAATAAAATGAAAGTTGAACGAGGAGAGATTTCCTCTGCATGCCAAGACTATTCTAGGACGCTCGTTTAATGAGATATTAGTTGCCATTATCTATAGCGCCAAATACTGTAGTTGTAGCACTATCTGAGGCGAAACAGCATGACCAACTGACTACTCTTCAGGCAAACAATACTGGCAGCACGGAACTTTCCTACGGTTTAAGGTGCGTGCGCAGTTAGCTCCTTAAAAACAACTCAGAAAAATGTGTCCCTGCGTATGTATACCGTAAAACGAAAATGTGTTTCACTTCGATATAGCCATCTGGAGTTTCGTAAACAATCCGTATTCTTCGCTGATCGTATATACTGTCAAAGACTCCGCACGAAATGTTCTTCATTAGGCTTATAACGTGGCAAACATCCTCTCGTTTTATTTGTAGGATTAGTGAACTTATTGCATGACTCCGTGGAACAAGATGTCGGATGCAATATCCGGATATGAGGTTGATTGCAGTGGCACACGCCATTCTCCATGGGATGCGAAACAACCGTCTAAGCAAAATGTTCGCTAGATATGCTTCTTTTTCAAAATTCCATTATTAGATTTATACGGAAAAATATTCTCTCATGTACAGTAGGCCTATATCAACTTTCCTATAAAGAAAAGGGACGGTGATCATATTGCCAAGAGGAGAATCTTCTATTGTATCACTGCACACGACGTACGCCATCGCAATTCTAGAAATGTCAATACAAAAAGAAATGACGTGAACTAGTTTTATTTAATATTTATAATGCATTGCCATGGAAACTTTCCGTATTAGGTTAGCCCTCCAATATCCTAACTACAACAGACTGCATATTTACGAGTTTTTGGAATAGCAAGCCTATCAAGAATATCAAATATGAGCCCAATGCATAATATTAGGTAAAATATTTCTATACATGCCCAGACATAACCCGCGTTTTCATCCCATTCATTCAACTGTCATGAATCAGTTCAAAGTATAATAAATGTGCCATAATTAGTCCAGTCAAATATAATATAATGATAATACAGTAAAAACTCGATTTTATGATCCTCTATTATATGAAAACTCTGTTTTATGAACGAGGTTCCTGCCGACCACACCGTGCGTTTTTTGGCTGGCGCAAGGCCTCAACCATGGGAAAATTAATTAAATACATTAGGGTAACTTGTTTGAGGCCTGCTAGTAGCAGTAGTCCAGCTATTTCAACTAAAAAAATAAGGGATTTGGCTTTGACAAAAAAAATAAAGATATGGTGAAACAGAAAAAGATTCATGATTTTTTCCAACCAGCTCAACAAAAGTGATATACATGAACATGTAATGTGATAAAATATTTAGAAAACTTAATTGACTTGTTTCCTATTTTTTTAAAAATTAGTTTTCTATTGTTTTGAATGGCAAACTCGATTCTCCGAAATTTTCGATTTTATGAAACACCCCAGGCATCAATTAGGTCATAAAATGGAGTTTTTACGGCATATTGATTTTAATAATGGTTATTAATAATGGTGAAATTAGTTTCTAAATGTTAAGTTAAATACATGCATCTTTTTATTTTTATTTTTAACATAAATTTGACACAACCTGCACGTTCGAATGTGCGTGCAAAACATTTGTATTTTCATTATATGGATAAACTGAGAAATAATGATAATACTGTAGTTTAATGAGCAATGTTTCAATATTTTGATTACATTAAATGTACAGGGTTTGTCGAAACTATATTAGGCCTAATACAGTAGCACCCGGATAAGTAGAAACCCGACAAGAGAAAAGACTTGATAAATGCAAGACATTTCAAAGCCCCAAACTTTCTGAATACGTTTTTCATGTTATATAAAAGCTGATAAGTGAAAACCTCCTAAAGGAAAAAACCGGGTATGTGGAAATTATTTGCAAGCCCCATGTGCAGCTTTTGTGTATATTTAAGACCGGATAAGTGGAAATCACGCCTTTCAGTCCATAATGAATCTTTGGCAGAAGTCAGTACAGCGCATTTACTTACAGCAAGATAGAGGGGAATTCCCGCTTTTCAGTATATACAAATATTTGGCAACAGTGAGCAGTGTACATGAGCATGAATTGCAATGTACCAAACTAAAGAAAATCGTGCCGTGCCTTTCATTCTGCACTATTAAACGGATGTATTGTACTATATTAACCACTGTAAGTACATTGTTCAGTATTATGTTGGTTTGATGAAAATGATAAATATTCTAGCATAAGTATAAGAGAGTGTACACTTTTACAGATTCTTAAGGTTGTCAATCGAGAGTGTGAAATATTTTTGGTCTACTATTCTACAATTTCTCAGTGACTGAGTACGGTATCCAACTTGTGTGAAATGGAGATAAACAGTACATGTAGCCTACTGTAAAACCCAAAAATAATTCTTACATCTCTAAACATAGAAAAAAAGAACGAAACTGTTTCCCTCTTCTATTGCTAATCTTACTGCTGAATGTTCATGAATTCGTTATAAGGCTTTGTTTGTAAGTTTTTTTTATCGATAAATGCTCTTCGAAGAGATTAAGCTACACTGTATTCAACTAATCTGGGTAGAAACTGATCTAATTTGAGCGCATCCCGCAAAAAACCCGATAAATGAAAAAAACGGATAAGTGGACACAATTTCGATTTCCACTTTAATGAGGGTTCGACTTTACTTGAAATTCGCTATATATTTATTGTAATTAATATTAATCATTAAATCGCAAGCTTGGCACTAATCTTTTTTTGAAAAACAAAGTAACGATTGTCATCTTCTTTTCCTCTCTAAATTTTAAAAAATCGTTACATTTGTCCGTTAAATTTCAAAAATAAAATTAAGGCTGAAATTTAGTTTACTTCCAAATATGAATTTTGTCAAAAACCATGATTTTACCATGTTTAAAGTTAGAAACTTAAACACGCTAGGTAGCAAAAGTGTTGGAAAGCTGTACAAAATATTTCAAAACATATGGCGAATTTGATTGGGCCAAAAAGTGTACACTGAGTGTAAGTTTCTGCACTCGTTTCAATCGGTTGAGCAACATGTATACTTAAGTGTAGTCAGTGCGCCCTACGTTCCTTGTTCGATTGGGTTTAATATCTGCACCGAGTGTACACGGACTACACTGACGAAAGAGTCGGTGTAGGCAGTGTATCCAACATGGAGGA
>JAQGBX010005347.1:0-13822 GCA_034698745.1 Megaphyllum sjaelandicum
CAGAAGGATCCAGCAGTGCCATCCTACGTCAGCCAATCCAGTGCCTGGAAGGTCCAGGCAATCCTGAAGGAAGAAACCAGAAGGTCGACCCGGGACACCCGGCCAGCGGAAGAGCGCGTTACGCACCTGTACCGCACGCGCCCTTCACGTACAATTAAAGAGTGTGTCCCCCCGTAACTTCCGTGTCCTGTCTTACAACAGGCAATGTAGTAACAATGCAACTTGAAAAAAGCTTCAAAACTTTATTTTCCGTAATTCACAAGAATGCCGCTCTTGCATTACTGTTTTCGCGAGAGTTACAATCATTGCTTATCGATGTGGAATCAGAGTCTGAAACTGATGAAGAAATACATCGTGTTGGACTGATTGTAAAAGTCTAAAAGATAACGGTTGCTTTAATTTCACTCACAGAACATTCGCTGAATACTTTGTTGCTAAGCGTTTAGGCGAAATACTAATTGACAGAAAACGCTACAGTGAAAACTGTGAGAAGTACCAGACAGTCATTGAATTTCTAAAAGAGCAGTACTTTGTCGAGACGAATAAGATGATTCGTATTTTTCTGGATCTCATGATTGCGAAAGAAGACATTCACAAAGCCATTATTAAGAACGATATTAGCGCAGTATTAATGCATTTGGTTGAAGAGGATGAAGGATGTATCCTACAAAGGGATTTTCTCAAAAGAACTGCGTGGCAACTCGCTACATCATATTTTGAGGAGTACAATTCACACGATTATAGATCAATGAAAATGATAGCAATCCCAAAATACACATTTAAGGAAGTGTTAACTTCATTGAGATGTAATCATGAAACTGTTTTTGAGACTGACAAACTTGGTTTTAATATTTTGTGTTATGCCATAGCACCTGCAAATAATAGAGGCACATTGATAAAATCAGATTACTTTAGTAACGTTTTGAAATCATCCGTCGGTGAAATCAAAACCTTAAATGAAATTATTTTAAAAGCTGTACAGATGTGCCACCACGTAGAAAATAATCTACACTACGTAAGATATTTTCTAGAAGTAATTTCAAAGCACAAGATGGATTTCAGGAAATATTCCGGTTATATCAAATACTTGGTTGATAATATGAATGATATCAAAAAGGTCAAGTTGTTTATGAGGATTGCTCCTAATGATTTTCCATGGGATTCTTGTCCCTCAGAGTTTTTTAAGACAATTTTGCGAACTGATCCAAATTTCAGCGAAATTATATCGGATAAAGGCATCTATTTTAATTTTCAAATGAAAACAAAATTCCTGGCCTGCCAAGAGTTCAAAAAATGGTTCAAAAAAACCTTAGAAAAGCTAGACCACAAAAGTCTAAGGGACATCTTCAAGATTTTTCCCTGCCCAACCTTATTATTACCTCGCGTATCTAAACCAAGCTCAGAATTTCCCAACATCTTTAAAAACGCTTTACTTATGGTAAGGGAAACACACGGTGATATAGATGCGTGTTATTTCGGTGGAAAATGTGATAATCACATAGTGCATTTGGAAAAATTGCTAATTAATTTGGATTTCGAAGAATTCGAAAAGATTCTTAAAGAGTTTAATGACGATGCGAAAACGGAAGTTTTTAATAGACTCGATTATGTCAAAATAGCCAATGACTTAGATGAAAAAGGGGATCCTAATGCTCTTAACTCCATATTAAGAAAGCCAATATTTCAATCAAACTTAAAGAAAATGAATTCTGTCGATGCATATCAGCATTTTCTATCTTATTTTGAACAAACGATAAGAGCACGTAAATATTTAGATGTTGAAACTATACTTATCTTCATCAGCGACGAAGAAAAAGTGCACGTTCGGGATATCTTAAATTGCAGCCTGGATTTTCAAAACGATAGTGAGGTTAAAAACATTACCATCGAGGAATACTCGATGCTTGGGCAAGTGTCACAATGGTTACATTGTTATCCATTTGACACGCCAACAACCTTTAATTGGTCATTTTGGGAACACGTGTACTGTCTCATCGTGTGCCTGCAACATGACTTGAAAATACCTCCGAACATCCTGAGGAAATTAGAGCCAGAATATCTGTCGATGATTCTGGCCAAAAAGGGTAATTTCCCCTGTGTACGTCATCTATTTTATCTAGCCACTGAAGAGCAAAAAGAAGAAATTTGCAGGCATAATGAATGGGAGTTTTTGCTACACGCTTTACTTAATTATTCCGACGAGATTATGAACGAGAAATGCGCTTATAGAGAGTACATCAGACGTATAAATAATGACTTTCCAGTAGAAGACGAGAGATTTCGGAAGGTTATTATAGATTACTATGACAAAAAACCGCACACTAGTAGTGTAGCAAAGTTTATCGGGTTATTAAGCTATGAATTACACTCGAATTTATTGAGAAACTTGGAAAAATATGCGTGCATGTGATTGAAATTTTCAAATTATTTTGGAATCATAGAGGGTTTCATTTAACATACTAAATCAGTTTTCTGATGAGAAATTACACGTGAAATGCGAACACAGGTATCTGAAGCAGTGATTAAGATGCACTATATGCACCGCTTAGTTCTTTTAAAAATGCCGTTATTGAAATAGATTTTCACAAATTACTTGAATTATTTGATAAGTGTGGCAATATTCCAAGATTAATGCATATACCAATAAAACCATTAGGGAAATTGTGAACGTCGATCACTCACTGCAACACTGTATAGAGATAAAAGATGACGAAGATCTGCGAAGTCTATTGCAGTTTGTTCATTAAAAGGAATAAGAAAAATACGTTATTGAAATTACGTTACGTGTAATGCAAATATCTGTACATGAAATCATTGATATCTTTGTTAGACAATTACTCATCCTGATATCGAGATTCATTCACTGTCGGGGAATATTTTCCTATCTTATTTGGATGCTTATACTTCGAATCGGTTAAAGTTATCGTCTTCGAGGAAAAAGTTACTAAATAACTTACAAATTTCAAAAACATCTAATTTCAATTAGTATGTAAATGATTTCGAATTTTTTCTCATCAGAACCACGTGGATGTTGAATTTTTTGTATTCAATTGTTCTATTTTAACAATTTTATGTTATAGCTAATGAAAAACACCACGTGTTAAACTAAGGAACTAATCATGTAAAAACTGTATTCCTTCCATCTTTAAACAGCTGGACCCACTTAACGCACCTCATCGCTTCAACAATACATGTATTTTACATCTTACATGGATTTGACATAATTGTATTTGTATAAATGACATGTACTGTACAGTTTAATTAATAAAAAAACGTACATATTTATAAAATATTATTGTTTATTTGTGTTAAATGATTCTACAGTCGTCACTCCCGAAGAATTAAACCAAAACTAAAGCCATCATCATCTTCGGCCAGTTTCTCAGTATTACGGGAGGTTGCACCGAAGAGATAATTCACAAATATTTAAAAAAAAAGTTTTTTTAAAAAATAAGTACATTTAATTGTTTAACGTTTTCAGTAACTCTGATGTTTGATGCTCATTTAATCAAGATAACAGGCATTAACAGCTAGCATTACATTATCCGTATGATGTAATTTAATTGAGTGTAAATACAAGAAGTACGGATTCGAATATACGAGTTTAAAAACTAGCTACCTGGTGAGAAAATGTTTTTCATTATTAATACGAATTTATGTAAATGTTATTTACGTTTGTTAGTCTAATCAAGAATTTTTTTTTAAACAATACTTTGTTTTTATAGTACATCTTTTCGTTAAATTTGCAAAAGTAAAAAAAAACAATTTTATGCAAATTTGTAAAAGTTTGGAATAATAAAGGTCTAGTAAATTAAGTTCATTCCAACTATTCTTTAATTTCCCTAGCTAGTTTTGTTGAATTCTTTTATTCATTTTTATTTTTACATTTCGATAAATTGATTAGTGAATTTTATAAGAATTATTTCACATGTCTTTATTGGTTGGTTTTTCTCAACTATAGGCAATGAAATTGCAGTGAAAAATGCTACAACTACAGCATCAACATTTCTTTTGAACTTACAATTTCATGATTATATTTGAAACATGCATTTTCTTAAAAAACAGGCTTTTTCGACGAATTTTATTTTTAAATAAAATATTGCTGGATTTGTATTAATAAATTTGATATTTGAAGCATAAATTTTATTTTATTTATAATTCATAATATTCGTAACACGTGCCTTATCATCTTCTGATGATTGGCATAGATTAATTACGTGGTTCAACTAGAATTATATTACTTTTTCAACAGAATCACATCGACAAATAAAAATTTTCTACAAAAAGACTTTTGCCCAAAGTTTACAAAGAAGATCCAATTGCTAAAGCTCTTAAACAGGTAAATAAACTATCGTAAATGCATTTGTTATTTAAAGTTAATTTATGAACAAATTTCTGCTTCCTGTTCTCCACTTCTACAAATTTAATCGTTTCGATTAAATTAGTAGAAATGCCGAACAAGAAACACAAATTTGCTCAATTATTTGCATCCGAAAATCTGAAAACTATACAATTCAATACATGCATTTAAAATTATTTTTTTTAAATTTTAAATTGATTAAAAACATCATTCAAGATGCGAACAATCTAGTTACAAACAAGCTTGTAAGAAAGAATGTTGTTCGTTACGCGAGTTTGCCTGTAGTTCCCACAAGATGATTGCACAATTATTTAACTTAATCTGGACAAGCATAAAATTATTATATTTGAAATAGGTCTTATGTTTCTCATCTTCAATAACTTTACCTGATCTATTTTTTTGTTTCAATTTTTAAATTTGTTTGACTGAGTTACGTTTAGAAGCATAAGATTAAGAGCTATGCTAAAACATGTAATGCTAATGTTATGTCCAACTTGGACATTTTATTAGTTTTTATTACTACAACACTTAAGAGCCACTTAGCAGACGCTTAATACAGAATTTTGCATTTAAAAACTATAATAAAGTTTTAACTTATAAATAGGGATCAAAAGACTTAAAGAACAATAACTTAAAGATACTAATAACTATTACTTAAGCAAATTTTGACTTTCTAGAAAGTATTTCTTTTATTTCACTCAACTTTTTTTGTATGTTTTTAATGTAGACTATTTCTAATATCTTCTATTTTGTTCTTTGAACTGCAGTGAAGTGAAACTGCGGTTACTCAGACAGGGGATAAGGATGTTTAGTTGTTATTGGATAATCTGAAAATTAAAATATAATAGAATTATATTTACATTTTCCTTTAATAGTAGGGTGAAGTTCACGGGTAAATAAATTTGGTGTCCATCCGCACCCCCTATAGGAGGATCCGTCTCAAAGGATATGCAACGGCTTCGCGTAGAGTGGCACGCCACTTTCATTGGCACCGGTGAATCGATGCTGAACAACTAGTTTATATTTATGCTCAAAAGCATTTAATGAGGAACAATAATGCGAGCATTTCCAGATTAACATCTTTGCGGAGATTGGCTGACCGGAAAGAAAATATATTTTCCTTGCCAGCATCACGTGACTGCAGTTGGAAGCGCCATCTTCGGATTTGACCAGCAGTATTTGACGCAAAACCAATTTTGTTCAAATTTCGACGAATGCGGAAGTCTTTAAAATTTGTGAGTGGTCAGGACAACTCTCAAATAAAAGCAAAATACTATTCACTCAGTCTGCTAGCAGCTCCATCCCCAATCTCTTTCAGCTAGACTTGTAACAAAATCTAGTGTTTTGCCAAGCTTCTCATTGCAATTGTTATATTATTTTTCATTATGAGAAAAAATTGATATGCATTAACGAGTAAGTTTTGCTAAGGGAATATTGGATTGAAATCACAGAAAAGTCAGAGAAATGGAAAATGAAATTTTTTTGGTCACCCTGATTTTTAGGCGTTGCAAGGTGTTCGCTAATCAAATGATTCTGGTTAAATGATGAGTCTAGAAAAGATTATCAGATATTTACCCCTATAGATATTTGACATAATCATTAATCAAAAACAGTCAATTGATCTCCACCTAAAATGTATTTATAGGAGGGGTAGCAATTTAAAATTACATGCAATTTGAATTTCACTAGCCAAAAGAACGATAGTTTCTGAAACCGTGCTGATTGTCAGCGAGCGATTTTTCACGATTAAGGTAATTCGTAACTCTGTAATAGATAGCAGCTAAGTGGCATATTGTTAATTTATCGCGTTAATGTAGTTATTAATTGCAGTTTCTTCAAGTTCTACACGAGTTTTTACTTCGTATTTTTAGAGCATTTTTAAGAGAAAAAAAATGAGGAAACGCGATTCTCAAACTAAAGAGGAAGTTGAAATACGACGCACTAAATTCCACGTTTACACATAAATGTTCAACTTTTATGCACGTTGTTCAGACACACATTTCTTCATGTACAAAATTAAATATTAAGTTAAAAGGCGATAATGTCGGAATAGAAAATGAAATGTACATGTTCGCACGTATAAACAGAGAAAGGCTTCTTGGACGCCGACAAGGGTTTCAATGGCCTAAAATGCTGTACTCGCAGCAAAATGCATGTTTTCTAATTTATGGACACGCTAAAAAAAAATAAGATATTCTCGCGTCGATTTCCAATTTCCAAAAAACTAAACCAAAATAATTCAAAGAATAGCATATATAAAAGCTAGGCAGCGCTGATTACTATTTGTTTTGCTCTCTAACTGTTTTAAAACACGATTTACGGATTGTATTTTCAAATGACTTTTTTTCTCGTCATTCAACATGTAATTCTCAATTTTTAGAAGATATGTTTTAGGTTCTGGCGTAGTCTTCTATGCAAGATTTTCGGTTTTCAGGAGCTTCTCCAGAATGCTCGGTTTACGAACTTACCTTTCCACGACTTCCACCAAAAGTGCGCGAATGTCAACTTTCGTTTTGCTGATGTTAATGTGATATAGTAGGCTACTTATACGTGATCTGCTAATTAAATCCGATTTCAACGAATCCATCAGGATTTCACGGAGAAAAATTTCGACTGTCTTGTCGAAGGTCAAATGTGCTACGCAGTGTTGTTTATGGAAATTTGATGAAACGTGTTATCACCGTAAATTTTAACATCGGTTTTTACTGTATAGTACTAGGTGTGTGTATGAAAGGAACATTACGAACACGTTAATGCAACTGAACTATATTAAACAAACGGATCCATATTTTGCTTTCGTAAAAACAATATTGAAATTAAAGGAATACGTGTAACAGGGACTGGGTACCGCAACTTGCGGCCCCAACAAATTCGATTCCTTTAAGAAATGGACAGCAAATTGTGGAACATCAGATATTGTCCTCAAGTATAGTTTTGGTCATTGTTTATAGAGACTTTTCTTTCTGAAGAGACTTTTTATATCGGACACGCTCTTTTCGATCAGTTCTCGAACTTCCAGCCTCTGTTTGACCCTGGCCTGCTTTTCCTCGACCTCCAACTCGATCCTAAGGCATTCCTCTTCCACACTTTCCAATTTTGACTGAAATTCACCTTCCGCTTCATCCATTTCTCTTTTCAGCTTTTCTAATCCTTCTTTGTCCGTGGGTTCGCTGGGTACCAGCTCCTGGTTTCCTTCTTCCTGAAGGTCCTTTTCATCGCTTAGCAGCAGTCTGGAAGTGTTGTACGCTAAGCCAATACCGGTGGTAAGGGCGCCGAACATCGTTTCTGTCCCTACTATAGCTTCGAGAGCCATGCCGCTCGCAAATAGGCCAACCGCAACACCACCAACGAAGGCCAATGGCAAGGCGGCAGAGGCCACAATGGCCACTGTTTTCCACGGGTTCTCCTTTATCCAATTCCACACGGTCGTTACAGTCTCCCAAGGATGAGTAAATCCGTACCAGAAGCGGCTCCATGCAGATATCGTTGTCCTTTTGAGACATTCTTCGAGAAACTGTGCCTTTTCCCTGATCTGCCGAAAGCGTCTCTTCAGGTGACTTTCTAATGACCTCGCCTGAGCGAGGCCCAAGGCGGTCATCATCAGGTCATCTTGCGCCGCCTTCGCCTCCCAATCTTGGACAATAAATTCTTGAAACTGCTGAAAAACGGAGTTGATGGACTGAAAAGCTGGCAGTAAACTCTGCAAATCTTGCCCTTGGGTTCGCAACTTATCGATGTCCACGATGTCATAGGTGCTAGAATCGGTGATACCCTTGCGGCACAATAGGTCTATCACGTTGACGAATCTGCCGGCGGTATGGAGCGTGACTTTGGTGCATCGGAGCGTCATCGCTTTGTTGTATGACCTCTCGTTTTCGTGAATCAAGCCCTTGTCCGCTTCCGATAAGCAAAAGTGAGCCCTGAGTGAGAGCTCGCAGGTATGGACATCAGGGTGCAGGTCCTTAAGGTCAATCATTCGCGAAAATTTCTCGAAAATCTGGAAGATCTCCTTTTGGTTCCAGCGTAGGTAGTCCAGGTAGTGCCTCTTGTCTCCACAAACTTCTCCGGAAGTATCTCCAACAATGAAGAGGCACTTCTTGACTATGTTCAACCAGCCCTCGCATATCCTCTCGTCGACCGAAGACAGAACTTTGATATCGTAGAGAGCGTCCATTATGTTGCGATCGCCAGCTATCCCTAAGAGGCCATCAGGCTTCCACCATGGAGGACTCCACATGATTCAACAAATCTGGCCAACAAAGATAAATTTACAAATAATTTAGAAAATTGTAACATATCAAAACAATTTACCAACATATATGAGCAACATATGTTATCGAATAGAAGGTGATATGTGCCTTGCTATGACATAAAAGAACATTCTCTAGCTTTCCGGAGAATTACAATTTCAATCTTTACCATGCAGTCAGTGCATAATATACATGTAGGCCTACCATTTGGCAAAGGTACAGGGTTCCCCCAAAAATTTTATTTTCATCGTATATACGAGTAACCTTGAAGGGCTAAAGTCCAAATCACGGGGCAAGACTCAATGACTAGGGGCGAACAGTTCATTAAAATTAAAAAGTATTAAAGTAAAAAATACCCGTAATGCGGCACACAGCCTATACTGTAGGTAAACAACCTTCACAACTCAGCATCTGAATCAAGTACCATTAGGGACGACAACAAAAAGTGTCCCCAACTCAAAATAAAGCAAAAAGTTCTAGAAGGTCACAAGACCTATTACAACTAGGGTTTGAAGCTCGATTTCCCAACAAGGGCCCAAATACAAATAAAGAAGTACCCATTAGGGTATCAGCTCTAGGCCTAAACTCACCACCCAAGGAACGCACTCACACCACAACACCCGATCGGTGACTCGACTATATAGTCCCAGGTAAAATCTGCAATTAGGTAAACGAAATATCCTTGACAGTTATACAAGGTACACGTATACCACTATTGACTCCGTCCCTGTCCTATCCGGGATCAAAGATCGTCGCTATTTTACCGGGGCATAACTATAAGGAAGGCGAAGGTCGTTCAACCGGGGTTTCTTGAGTAATTTCTGTTCAAACACCACCTAATGAGATGTCGATCATATATTTTTTGGTAAACTTCTGGATCTCGAGAATACGTTACAAGGAATTTACTTCAGATATGATTTTAAGGAGGTCTATTCACCGATTTTAACAAAAGTTTTTTTGGAAACTTTCATGAGGCGACGATTGAACAAAACTACTCGAGATACGCGCGTTGAGCGAGAGAGCAGTTACTTCTCTCGATAAAAGATCCTTTTTCAATGTTTGATTATCGAAAAACGTCGGAAATGAGTGATTATCGAAACTATACGAAAAATATGGATAAATAAATACGAATAGACGAGAAAGTGCACGATAATTTTAAAATATAATATGTAGGCCTACTAGCTTTAAAAACTATATTAATTATAATTAAAAATTGCCGTGCATGCTTTCATGTTGTTTGTTTGTGGTTGTAATTTATTAAAAAAAATATGTTTTTTTTTGTTTTTTGTCAGTTTGAGTTTCTCGGAATTCCTTTTTTTTTCCTAAAATGGCAACGAAGGCTGATTTTGATCTTTCTGGTGAGCATCTCTCGATAATGCCAACCATTAGCTTAATTCGCTATACGCTACATTCGTGTAAGTATTTTATATTAATTTAATTTCAAAAGAATCCCAAAATTGTCTTCAAAACCAAGTTGCGAAAATTTCCTTCATGGACAAATATTACAAGTTGCGAAGTTACATTTGCTGCGTGTGCAGAAAAGTGGCCATCAACCATCGCATTTCCAATTGTGGAGATGTTTTCTGCACATTTTGCTACACGGAGTATGACACCAAGCCGTGTCCTATTTGCGAGACTATGGTGGAGTCTGTAAGTTTTCTTATTTTACTAAATTTTCTTTTCTCTCTAATTAAATCGCATTTTTTAGTTGATGCGCTTTTTTTTCCACAAAAGTACGTACTGGATTTGGAATTTAAGGCTGAGGTGCTCGAGCTAAAAGTGAGATGCAAATTCACCGCAAGCGGATGTCAAGAAATAATTTTATTGGGAGACTACCTGGTAAGGGCAGAATTTAGAGAGTTAACTAAATTCACGCAACTACTAATAAGGCTTATTTTTATTTTGGGTTAGAAAAACGCAGAACATTCCTTAATATTAAAGTTATGAAACATCTACTGTTAATTGTGTTACCAGAATTTAGTTTTAAGAACTTAATTTGTCTTAGGTTTAATATGTAGTACTTTGTTTTCCATATGGAAATATTAAAAAGACACTTTTTAGCCGTTTTCAAGAAAGGGTTATAACCATGCATTGTTGTAAATCATAGTTTTAATAAAACAAATATGTAGCAGAATCGTGTTTTATTCAGTGCATGGATCATCAGGAGAACTTCAACTAAAATAAACTCATGGAATTATGTTATGTTTATTAATAGAACCACATCAGCTTATGCAAGTTTTCTCCAGATTCAACTGATGCTGATATTAAAAAGGTAAAGTTAATTTATAATTTTGAGGTGTATCCACGTTAATCAGTAGTGCTCTTAATTAAATCATTGTTATACTTTAGCTCACTGCTAATGACCATCAGTTTAAAGAAGAACTAAAATTAATGCGAACTGAGATGTCAATTCTCAAGGAAACAATGCAAATAGGACTAGAGAAGGAGTCTCGTTGTGTTGAAGTGTCAAAGGTAAGTTTCGTAATTAAATGTTATTTGATTGTGCATAGTTTTCTCAAATTAAATTATCAGGACTAACTATGCTGGGAATTTTGTCAAAAACGTGTGTTTTCATTTTTCTAAAGGAATAAGTTTTTTCATAAACGTGGAGAAGATAACCACATAGCGAATATGTATCGTTCCACAAAGTTATTTGAAATATGTTAGCTTAGCAATGTGCAGTTACAAATCTTGTTGTTTAATCGTAGAACAATGAAGCTTAAATCATTTCAAAAGTAAATTAAATAACAAATAGAAGTAAGGACCGACAAATTAGCAAACAAAACACTTGCACGAAACAAGCTTAAGTGTCGATTTTTTTCAAGGGAATGCAAAACTTGCTGTGTGAGCAAGGAAAACAACTAGACGAATTGAAATCCAGACTTGATAATGTTGGCAATCTTCAGATGTTAAAAACAAAGCATCAGAAATATTTGGAAACTTTGGAAACCCAAATAAAGGAATTGCGTCATCAGCACAAAGGTAATGTTTTACTGTAAACAAGTACATATGTCCCATTCAATAGGTGTTGTATTTCGGTAAAAGAAAATATAAAATAATTAATTTAAGAAACGTTTAAAAAAATTCTTCAAAATTTTTACTATTTCAATAATTTGATTTTTGTACATTTATGGTTTTTAAATTTTGACAAGGGTTTCGTACATGAAAATAGTCTTTCATAGAATAATCTTTTTAACGTGCAACGTTTGAAATATTTAAAATTAAATTTGCACATTTTCCCAATTTTAAGAGTTTTGAAAAATATAATTTAATATTTCTATGTACTCTTTGCTAAGAAACTGCAAAGTATTGTTTAAAACATACTTGCACCTAAAGTTTTTAAAAAAATCTGTAAAATTATCTTATGAAGCCATTTCCATACTCTCGCCAAATTCATGTTGTAAACTATTCATGAAATTACTGCATTTTGTCATGTTGTTATACTTTTTCAAAATGTAACGTTTCTTTTTAAAATTTAGTAAATGCAACTTGAACAAATTTAGTTTATTAACGCAAGAAGTCAAATCATGAAATTCAAAATATATACGCGTAAATTTATTTATTAACTTAATTTTATTCATTAAAGACTACAAAATGGGAACACGGGTAGTAAAGCTCAATTCCATTCACTAGCTAATGTAATTCAGTAATATCTGATTAAAAAGAATTCCTAATGAAGTGAGTTAAGTTACGCTCGTATCACTTTATTATAAGGAACCCAACAAATCTGCTTAATTACAATTCTTTCCTGTAAATAGAACCATAATAATGACTTTTTGTAAAATTTAGACAATGAATTTTTCAAAACTGCACAATTGCATGTTTTTAATAACCTAGGAAAAAAATTGCCAGAGTTAATCCACGTTTTTATTAAAACAATGGCAAATATCCACTTTGAGCTTACTTTCGTTAAGATTGATTATTTTGCAAGATGTGAAATTATCAAACGAATGTAAACATTTCTGCTCGTATTTCTAAACATTCGAAATGTGTAATTTTGTTGGATATTCTTGTTGACAGATGTCTGCGATGATTTAGCGACGGGTGATTATTTGTGGAAGGTTTCTGAAGTTCAGGAAAAACTGAAAGAATTTTCTAATGGTAAAACAGATACATATCGAAGTGACGAATATTACAGCGCTCCTAATGAAATGAAATTTAGACCACGGCTATACACAGATAAGGACAAAACTTACGTTTTCATTGATCTCGATTTCGCACCGGAGTTTATCTCGTCTTCACCCATCTTTTTTCATTCGAGAAAATATATTTTACTCGATCAAAGCACGGCAATTGCAAAAAATAACGTCGAATTGATCGACCGGCCGTTGTTTAAGATAAACAGCTGCAAAGACGTCTTTGCAAACATGTTCCATGATTCATCGTTTTTTCCTCTGCGTTTGTTGAAAGGTAAAAACAATTATATAAAAAATGATGAGATCTTAATTGAAATCAAATTGGAACCCATTGAATTGATGTGGAAGCAAGTCGAATCAAAGGTAGGCGTCGCTTTGTGGAGAATTTGTGGTATTTCGAAGAAGGAGAGAGATGCCATCAATGGGGTGAATGAACGTTTAGTAAGCAAACCGTTTAAAACCAGTCACGAGGGATACACCTTACATGCCGAATTATATTTGAACGGTATTGCCTATAGCCGTAGAAAATACATTTCAATATACACTGTATCTCTGTTTTCTGCTGGGTGAAGATGATGCGTATCTTTCATTGCCGTTTTATTGCATTTGCACGTTTCGTTTAATAGATCAAAGTGATTCGTTAATAAAGGATCACGTAAACAAGGAATTTACTCATGAATTTAAAGAGGGTTGCTTAGACTGGGGGTTGCCAAAATTTCTTCTACGAAGTACCGTGAAAAGCCCGAAGTATTTGAACAATGATTCAATTTTAATTGAAACAACCGCAAGAATTACTTAATTAGTAATTTCTTCGGCTTATTGAGGATAAGGGTTGGCGGCAACATATCAAAAGATTTACGAGATGCATGACCGGTCAGTCTCCATCACTACTTGATGTATTTATAACACGTGATGATCTCGAGGTGCTGGACCCCTGCCACTATCCTCCTATTGGAAACAGCGATCACCAAGTCCTGGTCTGCACCGTTAAAATGCCTGCACCATTCTCACGGAAGCGCAAGACTATCTACAAATATAGCAGTGCGAACTATGCGAAAATCTCGGAGGAACTCTGT
>JAQGBX010005348.1:0-13819 GCA_034698745.1 Megaphyllum sjaelandicum
CAAAACTCACGCCATAAGTACAGCAACGAGTCCATGGAGAGTACAAAAACCTCGTTTATCCGACTATCGTCAACAAAATCGCTTAAAATGTCATACATTTTATTCACAATTTTGTTTTAAATTTAATTTCGTCTTTCATTAATACTCAAATTTTCATACAAAAAGTACGCAACTCGTGCCAAGCACAGCAACAAGTCCACGGAGAGTACAAACAACCCCGTCTATCCGAACATACCCCAAAAACCTCGTTTATCCGAACACGTCCAATCCCGTCTCAAATTTCGCCTTTTCTACAGATTCTTCCCTCAATTCCTCACCCAAAACTCATCCTCTGGGCCAGTACGCGAGTACAATACTCACTACTCACCCGCAAAATGATGATAGGCGTGTCCTTTGGCGTAGAACTTTTCACCTTTGGTGACGTCGTAGACGATGCCCAGCACGGCCAAATACAGTCCTTTTTCGAGCCCTTTATATTGGGCCAGTTCGTCCGGGGTGAAAATCCTACCGTACTGGTTGACCACTGGCTCCTTGGGAATGTCCAGTTGGCGTTTCGGTTCTTCTTTTTGGGGTTTAATTTCAGGTTTCTTGGCCGGTGGTTGAGTGGGAGTTCGGATAATCGGCGTTTTTTCCGAGACCTTGGCTGGAGGCGTAGAATGGACCCCGAAAACGGGTAAAAAACTCAACGTTTTCAGCACGCATTCCCAAGAAAAGTGATTGTAGAGCACGCTGAGTGAAACGATCAACAAACTCAGGCAAATTATCGAGCGATTAGACAGCAAATCCATGATTTTTTTCTACGGCAAAATCTGGTAATTATATAAATGGAACGTCCACGTTCGAATTAATCCGGATTCGATTAAAAGGCACTTTAGGCTTCTCTGGCTCTTTTTTTTCGAGATTTTTATCTGTTTTATCTTCGTTTTTTTCTTCTTTTTCCTGTTTTTATCTCTCCGGAGATAATATTGAAATAGCGACGGAAGAAGCGGCCATTCACCGAAACATATCGCGCACTATAAACATTCGCGAACGGAATGATACGAGAAATCGCAGCACAGATGAGAGGCCAAAAAAACAATTATAGAGCAGACGAATTTCGAACGCCCAATTTGAAAAAAAAAAAACGATACGGCGCTTTAGGCAACGGAGAGTTCTTTCGGTTGCCAGGGGTTACCAAAGATCCGGCGCCAAATTTGAAATAAGTTGAATTTTTTCCAGCATTCAAAAAAAAAAAAAATTTCCTAATCGGTAAAAAAATTGACATATTTTTCAAAATCGGAACAGGAAAATATTTTTTAAAATTACCCGCGAAATGATACGTCTAATTCCGTCAAATGGAACGTCTAATTTTGTGGGGGAAAAAAACACGTCTAATTCCATAAAATCGAAGGTCTAATTTCATTAAATAGTACGCCTAATTCCATCAAATTAAACGTCTAATTCCATCAAACGGAACTTCTAATTCCGTGAAATAAAACCAGCCTGACTCCATCAAATGGAACGTCTAATTCTATAAAATGGAACTTTTAATTCAATGTAACTGAACGTCTAATTCCGTAGAGAAAAAAAAAACGTCTAATTGTCTAATTGCATCAAATAATACTTCTAATTCCATCACATGAAACGTCTAATTCCGTCAAATAGAACATTAAATGAAATTGAACGTTTAATTCCGTGGAAAAAAAACACGTCTAATTCCATGAAATGGAACGTCTAACTCCATCAAATTAAACGTCTAATTCCATCAAATGGAACTTCTAATTGCGTCAAATGGGACTAGATATCTAGCTCAACGAAATGGAACATCATTCCCTAAAAAACCCTCTAATTCCATCAAATGGAATTTCTAATTCAATGAAACGGAACGTCTAATTCCGTGAAGAAAAAAAACGTCTAATTCCCGTCAAATGGAACACATTAAATAGAACATTATGAAATTCAACGAAATGGAACGCATTATCATTCCATTTAAAAAGGGAATGTCCGAATCCGTAGAAAAGGAAACGTCTAATTCTACGAAATTAAAAGTTCTAATTCCACGAAAAAGGAACGAAAGGTTTCTATTCCGTAAAAAAATTTCGGTACAAATTTTTCCAAGAGCCTTCTAGAAACGATACGAAAAGCACCGATCAAAGCGCAAACAGGGTAAAAAAAATCCCGGCATTTTTATTCCTTCGAACATACAAAATGACCTCGACATAATCGAATAATCCGAAGATTCTTTAAAATTTACGAGATCTACGCAAAATTTAATTATGTACAAATTAATCTTTTTTTTGCGGTTCGCTCGAGGCAACGTACTGACTATAACTGACCGCTACCGGGATGTCCAGGGCTCGGGGTTACGACCTTTCCGTGCCGCGTTCTGTCACGAAAAGACTCGGAGGAAACGGAACGTCCGAAGACCAATCCGAAGAACATCTCTCACCAATTGCTGAAGTTTCCGAAGGTGCCGGATGCTGCCGTTTTCCTCTTTTTGGTGGAAGTGGGTTCCGGCGCGGAGTCTTTTCTGGAAAAAAAAAAGATCGATCGGATTAATCCCTTGACTCTAATTCTGCTGCATTTAGATCTTCGCTCGAATTTCGCAAATATTTTGATCTTTAATCGCGTTTACGAGTAAGAAACATTTTACTCGTGTTAAGGAAATGCTTAGATTTGAACCTTCGTTAGAATTCTCGTAAATATTTTCATCTAGATCTTTTCTTGAGTTTAAGAAATATTTAGATCTTGGACTTTGAATTTAGAAAAAAATTTTAGATCTTTACTCGTATTTAATATAAATATTTAGATCTTGAATAGAATTATGAAACTATCAAGATCTTGACTTTGAATTCGAAATATATTTCGATCTTGACTTTTGAATTTAGAAAATTTTTACACAGTTACTCGTATTTAAGAAATATTTAAATCTTGAATTGAATTTAGTGAATATTCAGATATTGACTGGAAATTTGTAAATATTAAGATATTCATTCTGAATCTGGAAAGTATTTCGATCTTGACTTTGAATTTAGAAAAACTTTAGATCTTTACTCGTATTAAAGAAATATTTAGATCTTAAATTGAATCATGAAAATATTTGGTAAAGATCTTGATTTTGAATTTAGTAAATATTTAAGATTTTGAATTTGGTAAATATTTAAGATCTTGATTTTGAATTTGGTAAATATTTAAGATGTTGATTTTGAATTTCCGAAAATTTAAGATCTTGATTTGGAATTTGGTAAATATTTAAGATCTTGATTTTGAATTTGGTAAATATTTAAGATCTTAATTTTGAATTCGGTGAATATTTAAGATCTTGATTTTGAATTTGGAAAACATTTCGATCTTGACTCGCATTTAGAAAATATTGAGATCTTTGAATCGAATTTGGTAAATATTCCGACACGAGACATAACGGCTCTTACGTGGTTTGCGTGATTTGCGGTTTCAAGTACTTTCCGACTCCCTTCTTGTACGTCTTGCATTCTTCCGTGGCCGTCGTTCCGGCCGCGTTCTTTTCCTCCGCGTCCTTCTTCCGCGACTCCTCTTCCCTGCCTTCGGCCAGCTACGAGGAAAAAGAAGAGGAAAGATTATTCCGAGATCTCGCGAATCGATCCCATTTTTCAGGATCAGCGAGTCTCACGAAATGATTTTATTAGCCCGAGAAAACAAGAAAACTCACGGAATCGTCTACGTCTTGGAACGGATCCACGAAGACCTCCGCACTCACGAGCCTGATTTTCTCCTGCGAACGGAACGCGAATCGATAAAATTAAGCGAAAATTTAACGGAATTCGCACCAGAGAATTCGGCCCAAAAATGTCGGTCCGTAAATCCTACCAGAGGTCTGTCCTTTTCGTCCGACTTGATTCGTTCCATGGCGTTCAAGGTTTCTTGACCGCCCACGAGCCTGCGCATACAAAAGTCAAATTTCAATTCGTTAATATTTTTATTGTCACGTTTATCAAATTCAATCGAATAAATCGATCAACATTTTCATTCCAGAGTTTGTTTCCAGAAATGCGTTGAAAATCGCGACGGAAATAACTGAAATTTATTTGGGAAAATCGAGCGAGTTAAGAAAAAAAAAGTTTTTTTACTGTATGAAAAAAATTGAACAGTTTATGGAAAAAATCAAACAGTTTTTCTGAAGAATAATTAGTGATTTATAAAAAAAATTTAACAGTTTTTAGAAAAAAAAATGATTTATGAAGCTGTTAAACAAAATAAGCAGTTTTTGGAAAAAAAAAAAAAAGATTTATGAAACAATCTGAACAGTTTTTGGAAAAAAAAGTGAACATTTTTTTTTGAAAAAAATAAATGATTTACGAAAAAAATTGAACAGTTTTTGGAAAAAAAATGAAAGATTAATGAAATAAATTGAACGGTTTTTGGAAAAAAAATGAAAGATTAATGAAAAAAATTAAACATTTTTTGAAAAAACGTCGTTTATGAAAAAATTGAACAGTATTTGGAAAAAATTGAGTGATTGATGCTAAAAATTGAACACTTTTTGGAAATATTTAGTGAATTATGATAAAAATTGAACAGTTTTTGGGGAAAAAAGTCATGTAAGAAAAAATTGAACAGTTTTAGAAAAACGTCGTTTATGAAAAAATTGAACAGTTTTTGGAAAAATTGAGTGATTTGAGCGAGTTTGAGTTTGAGTTTGAGCGAAATTGAACCGTTTTTGGAAATGAATAAGTGATTTATGAAAAAAATTGAAGAGTTTTTGGAAAAAGTTGAGTGATTTATAATAAAAACTGAACAGTTTTTTTGGAAAAAATTAGTGATTAATGAAAACTGCACAAATGTTTGATTCAGAAAACTGTCCAATTTTTTATTGAACAGTTTTTGTAGAAAAATATTAGTGATTAATGAAAACACTGAACAGTTTTTGGGAAAAAAAATGGGTGATTTATGAAAAAACTGAACAGTTTTTGGAAAACAATTAGTGATTTATGAATAAATTAAACAGTTTTTTGGAAAAAAATGAAAGATAAATGAAATAAATTGAACAGTTTTTGGAAATATTTAGTGATTTATGAAAAAAATTGAGTGATTTATGATAAAAAATTGAACAGCTTTCGGAAAAAAATTAGTGATTAATGAAAAAAATGAACAGTTTTTGGAAAAAAAAAAATCTGAAAATTTGTTTTCGGTCAAATTTTAGAGGTTTTTAGGAAAAATCACGCAATTTTTCAGAAATAAATTTATAGGTTTTAAGAAAACTACGTCATTTTTGTAACAATTAAAATCTTTTCATAAATAGACAGACTGAAAAATCGTCACTTGAATGATTTTAAAAAAAAATTAAACAGTTTTTGGAAAAAATGAGTAATTTATGAAAAACTTAAATGATTTTTTAAAAAAAAATTAAACCGTTCCAGAAATTAATCGGTTATTTTTTACAAAAAACTCGTTAATTTTTTTATAAATCACTCAATTTTTTCTTAAATCAATCATTTTTTTCCAAAAACTGTTCAAATTTTTTTATAAATCACTCAATTTTTATCATAAATTACTCATTTTTTTTCTAGAAACAATTTAATTTTGTTTATAAATCACTCAATTTACTTAATAAATTACTCATATTTTCTAAAAACTCTTCAATTTTTTTTTTATAAATCATTTAATTTTTTTCATAAATCACTTATGTTTTTTTTTTCCAAAAACTGTTCAAGTTGTATCATAAATTACTCATTTTTTCCAAAAACTGTTCAATTTTGGGGAAAACAAACTACATAAATTGTTATTTTTTGGTCAAATTTTATACGTTTTTAAATAAAAATTATGACATTTTTTTGTAAAAAATTAAAATCTTTTCACGTATAGACAGACTGAAAAATCGTCACTCACTTTCCGAAGACGGAATGTTTGTTATCCAAATGTTTGCACGATCGGTACGTTATGAAACTAAATTGGACAAAAAATAAAAGATCGTTAAGCTCGTGATAAAATTTAACTTCTTTCGTGTACCAAAAACTTATCAAATTCCCATGTTATTTACAATTGCGATTTGTTGGCATCGGGGCCGGAATTGGCCATGCTCAAGATGCCGCGTCCAGTGTGACTCAAGTTGGGCTTGAACTCGTCCTTGAACGGCTTGCCCCAAAACGACTCGCCTCCTGAAAAACACCCATTAAAACACCGATTAAAACATTCGAATAGTTAACGAGGAAATACGAAAAATAAAACATCAGGGTTCCCCCAGAACCTGACTTTTCAGGTTTCAAAAAAAAATTTCCCTGCCCAATAACAACGTGAAAAATTGACATTTTCCAAAATTGACACTAAAACTTTTTTGTTAAATTTACAAAACGACAATTCTGAAAATTAACAAAGAAGTTTTTTTTTTTAATTTTTTAAAAAAATTTGCATTCGGAAAATGTTGAAAATTTGTGCTCGGAAAAAGTGAGAAATAGCGCAATTTAGTCCTCGGAAAATGTGGAAAATTTCAACTCGGAAAACCGAGAGAATTTTGAAAATTTGTACATGAAAAATGCTGAAAATTTTTACTTGAAAAACCAAGAAAATTTTCAAAGTTTTTCAACACAGAAAACGTGGACAATTTTGCTAATTTGTACTTGGAAAATGTGGAAAATTTTGCAAATTTGTACTTGGAAAATGTGGAAAATTTTGCAAATTTGTACTCGGAAAAGGTGGAAAATTTGGCAAATCTGTGCTTCGAAAATGTGGAAATTTTTCGCACATTTCTACTCGAAAAATGGGCCCTGAATCGCCGTGAATTGAATTTCCCTGACTTTTTAAAAATTAACCATTCTTCCCTGACTTTTTAAAAATTAACCATTCTTCCCTGACTTTTCCAGGTCATTCTCAACTTCCCTGACTTTTCCAGTTATTCCAGGTCTGGGGGAATCCCGCACTGATTAAAACATACGAAATATAAAATATTTGAAACGAAAAATACAGGGTTATTCCCTCAGAAATTTCATTTACAACTTCCCTGACTTTTCAGGGTTTTGAAAAAAAAAGGCTTCGATTAAACGACAATCAGTCAAAATTTATCATATTTTGTAAAATTATTAACGGGAATTTGGAAAAATTAACGTACCAAAAACGGAAAAAATTTATAAAAATTTGCGTGAAAATATTTCGTCAACGTGAATTTGGCATGATTAGGAAATTGTTGAAAATTTGTACTCTAAAAACGCTGAAAATTTCGCAATTTCGTCCTCGGAAAACGCGGCAAATTTTACAATTTTCTCTCCGGAAAACGTGGCAAGTTCTGCAATTTTGTCTTCGGAAAACGTGGCAAATTTTGCAGTTTTGTCCTTTGGAAAACTTGGGAATTTTTCGCAATTTTGTCCCTCAGAAAACGCGGGAAATTTTGCAAATTTTGTCCTCGGCAAACGTGGGAATTTTTGAACTTTTGTCCCTGACAATAAACCGCATAAAATTTTGCAATTCTGTTCCTCGCGAAAAACGTGGAAAACTTCGCAATTTTATCCCTCTTAAAACGCTAGAAATTCTGCAATTTTGACTAAGGAAAACGTGACAAATTTTGCAATTTTGTCATCGGAATACTTGGAAAATTTTCCAAATTTCTGGTCAGAAAATGGGCCACGAGCTTGGAATGCCACAACATGACTACGTTAAATTTCCCTGACTTTTCCAGGTTTTCGTTCGGGTTGAAACGTAAAATGTTTTCTACGAACCTTTCCCGGTGCCCGTCGGATCTCCTCCCTGGATCTGAAATTGAAAAACGTAATCTATAATTACAAAAAGTGCCAAAAATTATATCAGGGTTCCCCTAGAAATTTCCTTTTCAACTTCCCTGACTTTTCCAGGTTTTGATAAAAATTTCCCTGACCAATGATAATGTCAAAAATTTACATACTGTAGAAAAATGATAAAAATTAAAGGAACATTTGCTAAAAAGTTTTTCAAAATTGTCCTCGAAAAACGAAGAAATTTACAATTTCGCCCTCGAAAGACGTGGAAAATTTTTCAAAGTTGTCCTCGGAAAACGTGGAAAATTTGGCAAATTTGTCCTCGGAAAACGTGGCAAATTTGTCCTCGGAAAACATGGAAAATTTTGAAAATTTGTCCTCGGAAAGCGTGGAGAATGTTGCAAATTTGTCTTCGGAAAACGTGGCAAATTTTGCAATCTTGTCCTCAGAAAACGCGGAAAATTTTTTGCAAATTCGTACCAGACTACGATGAATTTCCCTAACTTTTTCAAATTAAGTCATTCTTCCCTGACTTTCCCAGGTTTTCCAGGTCTGGGGAAACCCTGGTTATCGTTCGTAAATCGAATGTTATATAATAAATTGCGCGATCTATTTTCAGTAAACTGTTTGTGTTTTTAAAAATTTGCAACATTTGCGAAAATATTTCAGAGAAATCGTAATCTTTCTAGGAGATTTACAATATTGAATTTTTTTATTTAAACGTTAAAATGCTTTTTTTTTTTTTTTAAATTGAAATCCTTTTCCAAAAATCTAGTTTTTTTTCAAGAAAAGCTTATTTTAAAATTTCGTTTTAAAAAAACCGTAAAACTTTCTTCGGAGAAATTTGAATAGTTTCCGATAAAAATCGTAATCTGTTCGTAGAAATCAAAAGTGTTTTTTCTAGGAAAGCAATATGTTTTAGAAAAATGAATTTTTATAAAAAAAAAATTGCTATTTTTTACGAGAAATTTGGGAGAATCATGACATCTTTCTTTCTAAAGTCTTGACTTTATTTAAATTTTGAAACACTTGTGAAAAAAAGGTGCCATTTATTAAGAGAAATTTGTGAAAATCCTAATCAGATAATTTTTTTTAGAAAAATGAATTTTTATAAAAGAAATTTGCTATTTTTTACGAGAAATTTGGGAAAATCATGACATTTTTCTTTCTAAAGTCTTGACTTTATTTAATTTTGAAACATTTGTGAAAAAAAAGGTGCCATTTATTAAGAGAAATTTGTGAAAATCCTCATTAGATAAATTTTGAAAGAAATTTGAATTTTTATAAAAAAAATTTGCTATTTTTTACGAGAAATTTTGGAAAATCATGACATTTTTCTTTCTAAAGTCTTGACTTCATTTAATTTTGAAACATTTGTGAAAAAAAAGTGCCATTCATTAATAGAAATTTGTGAAAATCCTCATTACATAAATTTTGATAAAAAAAATTGAAACATTCTGAAGAATGATGCCATTTATTAAGCGACATTTGTAAAAATCCTAATTTTTTTCTGCTAAAACCATGACATTTTTTAAAATTGAAATCAAATTTAAAAATTTGAAATATTTCTGAAAAATGACGCCATTTAGTAAGCAAAATTTGTGAAAATCCTCATTTTTTTCCCCGCTAAAACCGCGACATTTTTTTTTAAAAATTGGATCAATTTTGAAAAATTTTAAACATTTCTATAAAATGGAACCATTTATTAAGCGAAATTTGTGCTAAATTTCCCGCTAAAAATATCATGACATTTTCTTTTAAATTGGATCAAATTTAAAAATTTGAAATATTTCTGAAAAACGGTGCCAAAATTTCAAAATCAAAAAAAAAAAAATCACGAAATTCGCTTAATAAATTTAAGCGAATTTCGTGAACTTTGAGCAATAAAACTTTGAGCAATTTGAAACATTTCTGAAAAATGGCGCCATTTAGTATGCAAAATTTGTGAAAATCCTTATTTTTTTCCCCGCTAAAACTGCGACATTTTTTTTAAAAAAAATTGGATCAATTTGGAAAAAATTTTCCACCATTTCAGAAAAAGGAATTTTTATAAAAAAATTGCTATTTTTTACGATAAATTTGGGAAAATCATGACATCTTTCTTTCTAAAGTCTTGACTTTTTTAATTTTGAAACATTTGAGAAAAAAAGGTCCCATTTATTAATAAAAATTTGTGAAAATCCTCATTAGATAAATTTTGAAAAAATTTTCAAACATTTATGAAAAAAAATTTGCTAATTATTATTATAAAGATAAACTTGAAATTTTTAGAGAAATTGGAGGTTGTTTAAAACAAAATTCCCGAATTTCCGGGACATTGAACTCACCATAAAATTCTTGATGGATCTGTGAAAGATGGTGTCGTCGTAATAGCCCTTGGAGCAAAGTTTCATGAAATTCTCGCACGTCTTGGGCACAGCGTCGCAGTGAAGTTCAAAGTTCAACGGTCCCAAATTGGTGAGCAAGCGGACGTAGCCCTTCTTCTTCACCCGGCTGTAGCGGACGACGTCCTCGTCCAAGATGGCTGAAAACGAATCGGAAATTACTCGGGAATTTCTTAAAATTTTAAAGCCAAAATTCCCTGATCGGACGTCGGGACGTACCGGCTTCGTGTTTGGTGGTCGGCTCCATGACCGTGGAGGTGAATCCCGCGGCCACGGCACCCGTAGAGTAATGAGCCTGCAAATGCAACATTTTTCAAATTTGTGAGTTGAAAAATTTCCAGAAATTTCCAGAAATGCCTAACGTAGTCCAAGAAAATTGCCACATTTTCCGACAAAACTTTCAAATAATGATTCTCCGCAAATTTCGACGTTTTTCGAGAAATTTTCAACTTATTTCGGCAAATCTCTAACTTTTAACAAACTGCAATCATTTTTCCATGAAATTTGAAACATTTTCCTGAAATTTCGATAATTTATCAGTAAATACGATCATTTTTCAACAATTTGGAAAGATTTTCAGTAAATCCAATCAATTTTTCAATAAATTGGAAAAAAATTCAATAAATCCAATCAATTTTTCAATAATTTGGAAAAAAAATTCAGCCAATCCGGTCATTTTTCAATAACTTCAAAAGATTTTTAGCAAATTTGACCATTTTTCAGCAAATTCGACCATTTTTCAGCAAATTCGACCATTTTTCTATAATTTTAAAAGATTTTCAGTAAATCCAACAATTTTTCAATAATTTGGAAAAAGTTTGAGCAAATCCAATCATTTTTCATTAATTTAAAAAGATTTTCAGCAAATCCGATAATTTTTTCAATTATTTGGAAAGATTTTCAGTGAATCCGATCAATTTTTCATTAATTTCAAAAGATTTTTAGTAAATCCGATCATTATTTTTTTAATATTTCGACGTTTTTCAAGAAATTTCAAACTCTTTCGGGAAATCTCCAACTCTTTTAACAAACTGCGATCATTTTTCCATGAAATTTGAAACATTTTCCGGAAATTTCGATAAATTATTCACTATTTTTAAATAATTTTAAATATTATAAAGATTTTCAGTAAATCCGATCATTTTTTCAATAATTTGAAAGATTTTCCGCAAATCCGACCATTTGTCAATAATTTCCAAGATTTTCAGTAAATCTCGTCATTTTTTCAATAAATTGGAAAAAATTTCAGTAAATCCGATCATTTTTTCCATCAAAGATTTTCAGTAAATCCGACCATTTTCAATAATTTGGAAAGATTTTCAGCAAATTCAATCATTTTTCAACAATTTGGAAGGATTTTCAGTAAATCTGATCAAATGTTCAATAATTTGTAAAAAAATGTCAATAAATCCAATCAATTTTTTAATAATTTGGAAAAAAATTCAGCCAATCCGGTCATTTTTCAATAATTTCAAAAGATTTTTAGCAAATTCGACCATTTTTCAGCAAATTCGACCAATTTTCAATAATTTTGAAAGATTTTCAGTAAATTCAACAATTTTTCAATAATTTGGAAAAAGTTTGAGCAAATTCAATAATTTTCATTAATTTCAAAAGATTTTCAGCAAATCCGATCAATTTTTCAATTATTTGGAAAGATTTTCAGTAAATCCGATCAAATGTTCAATAATTTGTAAAAAGTTTCAATAAATCCAATCAATTTTTTAATAATTTGGAAAAAAAATTCAGCCAATCCGGTCATTTCCAATAATTTCACAAGATTTTTTGCAAATTCGACCATTTTTCAATAATTTTCAAAGATTTTAAGTAAATCCGATCAAATGTTCAATAATTTGGAAAAAGTTTAAGCAAATCCAATCATTTTTCATTAATTTAAAAAGATTTTCAGCAAATCCGATCATTTTTTTTTCAATTATTTCTAAAGATTTTTAGCAAATCCGATCAATTTTTCAATAATTTTGAAAGATTTTTAGTGAATCCGATCATTTTTTCAATAATTTTGCAAAGATTTTCAGTAAATCCGACCAAATGTTCAATAATTTGGAAAAAGTTTGAGCAAATCCAATCATTTTTCATTAATTTCAAAAGATTTTTAGCAAATCGATCATTTTTTTCTTTCAATTATTTGGAAACATTTTCAGCAAATCCGATCATTTTTCAATAATTTCAAAAGATTTTTAGCAAATTCGACCATTTTTCAATAATTTCAAAAGATTTTTAGCAAATCCAACAATTTATCAATAATTTGGAATAAGTTTGAGCAAATCCAATCATTTTTCAATAATTTTAAAAGATTTTCAGCAAATTCGACCATTTTTCAATAATTTTGAAAGATTTTCAGTAAATCCAACAATTTTTCAATAATTTGGAAAAAGTTTGAGCAAATCCAATCAATTTTTCTATAATTTGGAAAAAAAAATTCAGCCAATCCAGTCATTTTTCAATAATTTCAAATATTTTTTAGCAAATCCAATCAATTTTTCTATAATTTGGAAAAAGTTTGAGCAAATCGAACAACTTTTCAATACTTTGGAAAAAGTTTGAGCAAATCCAATTATTTTTCAATAATTTTAAAAGATGTTCAGAGAATCCGATCATTTTTTCAATAATTTCAAAAGATTTTCAGCGAATCCGATCATTATTTTTAATAATTTCAAACGTTTTGCTGAAATTCTCATAATTTTTCCAATAATTTCGGAAAACGTTCACGGCGAATTAACGAACATTCGTTTAAAAGCGTTGGCTCAAACTCACGGCATTGAACTTGTCGGCTCGTTTGTGGACAAGGCTTTCTTTTTCCTTGGGTTTGAAGGCCTTGAGTTCGTCCAGGATGTCTTTGGTCTCCATGGAGATGGTCTTGAGGTAGTAGTTGGGATCCGCCTTCTTGGCCCTCTCCTTCTCTTCGTCCTCCACTTTCAGATTGTTCTTGATGTGATGGAACTCGGAAAAGTTGAACTTCTGCAAGTCGGAAGGATCTTGGAGCACGATGATGTCCTCGCGTTTGAACTCCGCGTCCGTCAAAAGGTCCTTGAAGCTCTTGGCCTTGATGTTCAGCTGCTCGACAGCCTGCAAAAAAACATTGTCATTTTTTGGAAAAAATTAGTGATTAATGAAAAAAATTAACAGTTTTTGGAGAAAAAAAATAAGTGATTTATGAATAAAATTGAACAGTGTTTGGAAAAAAAATAGGTGATTTATGAAAAACTGAACAGTTTTTGGAGAAAAAAATGGGTGATTCATGAAAAAAAATTAGTGATTTATGAAACAAATTGAACAGTTTTTAGAAATATTTAGTGATTTAGGAAACAAATTGAACAGTTTTTGGAAATATTTAGTGATTCATGAAAAAAATTGAAGAGTTTTTGGAAGAAAATAGTGATTTATGAAAAAATTGGACAGTTTTTGTAGAAAAAAAATTAGTGATTTATGAAAAACTGAAGTTTTTCGAAAAAAAAATGGGTGATTTATGAAAAAAATTGAACCGTTTTTAGGAAAAAATGAGTGATTTATGAAACAAATTGAACAGTTTTTGGAAATATTTAGTGATTTATGAAGCAAATTGAACAGTTTTTGGAAATATTTTGTGATTTATGAAAAAATTGAAAAGTTTTTGGAAATATTTAGTGATTTATGAAGCAAATTGAACAGTTTTTGGAAATACACACATCAACAGTGTCTAGGGATATTAGCTATAAAGTCAACTTTCACTAGGGATATTTGCTTTAAACTGTTGAA
>JAQGBX010005349.1:0-13817 GCA_034698745.1 Megaphyllum sjaelandicum
AAAGCAATCGGTAAAGAACTTTCGGAGAAGTAATACGAGTAACAATTGCAAATTTACATTTTTATTTATATAGATAATGTTAGCGCCACGTTGAAAGGCACACCCATGCATGCAAATGGAACGTGAAGCATGAGTCTGTCAACGCCGACTATACTGGAAATTAGGAACTTCATCAAATTGCTATATAGTTGACTGCTTTGCCGTTTTGTATGATGGCTCATTTGCGATGATTCGAGACATACCTCCGAACTGTTCTAATTTTGCCTGAACTTATCATCGCGAATTTTAGAGCTACAGTAATAAATATAGTATAAAAATAATTTTCAAGTGTAAAATCACATCAATTGTTTGTCCCAAACTGTTTACAGTTCGATGGATCTTGTACATTTTTTTAGAAAGTCGCGATTTTTCCCGTTGATCTTTTAAAAATTTAAATTTCAAGATGGCGGCTTGTAAGACCAATATTTTACATATACATGTAAGTAAAAAGGTATGTAGAGCTATGGTGTAACCAGGCCAGGTGTAACCGTTCCAAATATAGTGTTTTTTTAAGTACTTTTTCTGCTTTGCTGTCATGTGCGAAGCAAAAAAAAACCGCCTTAATTAGTTTAAATTGGTTATATGCGCCTTTCCAACAGAGGGCTCCAGAAAGAGCCAATCAGCAACGAGTGCACTGCTGTGTTGTTCTATGATGGATGTTGCATCGGCAATAGAAATTGGTGTAGTGAGAATCTTTTCCTGGGATTGTGTAGGATTGTGAGCGCATCTATCTTGAGGAGGACTCAGTGCTGGACAGTGTCTCAGCTCATGCTTTACATCTTCCTTTGGGATCTGGCACAGTGGGCATTTCACTGATCGCCCGTTCCAAAGCCTAGTTCTAGAGACTAAGAGTTGAGACATCTGCAAATTAAATTAGGCCTCAACGCTAGATGGCGCCAGCAACTGGTCTATTGCATTTGGCATCGTGCTGTTAAGAAGACTGACACCGATTGTTCTAAGCGGTAAATTAATGACGTAAGCTTAGTAACGCTGTGCTCATTCATCAACAGCAATAATCGATACGTTAACTATTACCCATCTCCACAGAAATCGTTAAAAATTATCGATGCTGATATTGATCGTAATTTTCAATTTGAACGGTGCCACCTACGTGCGGAAGCGAGCTAGAGTGACTCGTGGGCGACGATCGTTCAGGAATGAGGGAACAGGAAGTCGCCTACTTTCACCTTGGTCAATTCCCCGTTGGCGAGATTGACATACGCTCAATAGTGGACCATCACCGCAAAATTAACATGTCCATTAACCGCACTCCTACCAACGGCTAATTTAATAAACGTGATTAAATTTAGCGAAGGATCGTTGCGAAGACGGTCACCGTGAACGCAACTGGGGAAATTCGCCTATCCAGGGAGACTTAATTGCCTGCGAGATTTATAGGCAAACGTTCTCCATTTTTCATCATGTCTCATATTTTTTTTTTCTTCCTTGGAAATTGGACGAAACTTTTATCGTGATCTATTTCACCTTAAATTTGCTAAGTGCCTCTGTTAGCCATAGATGTCGCTATTTTCGGGCACTCCAACGATAAATGTGGGCTACATTGGGTGGATTCTCAGTTTTCCAGTAGTAATGTCCAGCGCCACGGGTGGCATTTGCGGAAATTTTCTTTATAGAGAGATCTTACGGGAAGTTTCCCAATATATATTTAAACGAATCTAAGAACCCTAAATTAACGATCGAGGAATCGTTAAGTATGACGTTCAATTGCATTACTAATAAGAAACATCCACACATCACAGCGAGTATTTATTTAATTCGATCCCCGTGATTCATTTTTGATTTTTCAGAACCATATAAATGCAAGTAAACTAAAACCCACACATAGTATACGTTTCTTTATTTCAGGCTAGGAAATACATGTACTGTATAATCCTACGCAAGTATGTGAAGAAAGAAAAATAATATTGTACTAATATATGTTTTGTCAATTTTTTTGGTAGTTCATAGTTTCCTATCAAAAACCAATGAAAACGCTAATAAAATGAAATTTCCGTCTGGTGCACTAAACTCGCCTGGGGATTGCATATTTAATCGATATTTGCTGTTTTCACAGAGACGAAGAAATCTATGACATCCCTTATTAAAACATGTCCATGGGCTCAACCGTGGTTAACTCAATATACAGTATGATTCTGATTAATGTTCACCAGATAAATATTTCCTTAACTTTAAACATTGAAGAATAACAGCATAGCCAAAACTGTACATGTACATTTATATTAAACTAAATTTTATTGTAAATTTTTTTTGTCAATTTTCATTGCTTCACAGTGCAGGGAAGTAAATAAATACTCGTGGTAATGTGTGGATGCTTCTTATTAGTAGTACAATTCAACGTCATGCTTAACGATTCCGCGATCGTTAATTTAGTGTCTTCAGATTCGTTTAAATCTATATTGGGAAACTTCCCGTTAAGTCTCTCTATAAAGAATATTCCCGCGAATGCCACCCGTGGTGCTGGATGTCTTATTTGCATAGAAGTTCAACATTTCTGCTAACCTCATTATAATAATTATTCAGCTAGCCAATCAACACGCTATTAAATTGCAAGCTCTACATAGTTAACCTACATTCATCGCAATCGAATGACACCATGAATCCATTGCACTTATAGCGCGACCTTAGCGCGAGCTTATTATTAAAATTTCATATTTTTAGAGATCATTTCACGCACACAAGAAGTGCTAATGAGCGCATTGAGTTGGGTATTTAGATCACATGTTCTTCGTTTGCTCTGGTTTCGCCACCACTGTAGTTTATTGATTTTGAGAAAGGGTTCACCATTTCCTTCCATCGCAATTTGCGAAATAATTTGGGTAAAATTAGAGCCTTTTGTATTTCTTTAAGGTAACCCTTTAGTATTTCTTGTGTAAATTTACATGTACATCGTTAGGTTACCAATTTTTAGTACCACGATTTGAAGTGTTAAACAATTTAAACACAATACACGTCAGTTGACACTTAGACACTCGTGATCCAATTTCGATGATAATTTTTTTTCAAATAGTTTTCGGCATAAATTTAAATAGTTTTGATAATTTTTATGGTATATAAACTAGCGTACTGTACAAGTGTATGTACCGTATTTGATCATTTATATACAGTACTTATAGAGTTAAATAATTGGGAATAACGCTCATTTATATTTCCCACGCAATATATTTAATTATAATAGTTTCATTTGATTCTAATACGTGTATCGGTTATTATACAACGTACAGATGTTAAATTTAAGCATACAAACTTCGAAGGTGTTAGAAAATGTTTGATGTAAAACGATTTTTACATCGAAAGGGGAAGCGAAAGAGAATTTCGGTTATACTCGATGTAAAAATACCTACATGTAAAATGTGATCAGTAACCGTTTTAAGAAAATGTTTCATTGATTTATTTTTCAAATAGTTCTCGTCCTTTTTATCATTTGCCTTTACTTCTACCTCTGTATTTTTTCAGATACTTGTTTCCAAGCTGAGCTATTAATGAATTAACACCCGTTTAATTGTTAATTTAATTTAGTAAACACAAGGCTTAAAACACGCCAACACAACATTCAGTTAATTCATTTGCAAAATTCGCTTAGCGACTGTATAATTTTTTTTCTAAAACCTTGCTAATTATCGACTACTCATTAGCCAATTATTTTTATTTTTTCTTAGACTGCTCAGTACTGTATATGCATTGATGTTTTTCTCAAAAAGAAATATGTACATGTAGATAGACTTGCTCTGCTTACCTGCTTGAAGTGATTGCCTATGCAAAAGGGGCAGTAAATATATTTTGTAATTTTAATTTTTAATTGTTTGATATTTTATCAATTCATAGTATATAAGATCTTAGATTCAGTATTTAATACTTTTAACCGCACCATATTCTCCTTAATTAGAATTTCTTTAAGTAATGTGAGTTGCTGGTATTCACAATACATGTAGCTGGGGTTGCTTATTTTATTTACTTTTTTGAGATTTCCAAACATTCGTATAGAAGGAGAAGAAAACATTCTCTGGACACATTCACCAGATGAAGATGGTGGTGCCTTTTAATGGTTGATCCTAAAGTACGGTTATATCCTTAACCAATATCCAGGAATAGCTCAGCTTCGATTCGTCCATAGGCCCGTGTTGAGTACGGGTGACCTGTTTGTTTTGACATAAATAAATAGATATGGGCTGGGATTGGTTTTAAGTTTGTTTTAGCGTTAACACCTTTGTTTTCGGAGTTAATGCCTCACAGCCACCTCTTAGCCTAAATTTCGCTAGTGAAACCGTACGAGTATCGACTCGTCTCCTAAGATAGCTATAGCCTCGAAGGTAAAAATCTAAGAAAAAGGATTTTCTAAGTGCGAAGGATACGTGTTTCTCCATGCAAATGAAACGGGTGATGTGCACCAGGGAGTCATTGATGGAAAACTATGTTGGGTTTATGACATCATTAACAATGACATCGCCGCAGCCCAACGGCAAATGAAAGGAATCCACCTTTTACAGTCTCTTAAGATGCACTTTTATTTGATTCTTATCTGCTTCTTCTTTCCCCTATATAGATATATATTCTCAGCCCTCCATTTCCGATAGTTGCGAATAGCGCCTGCATGTCCTATCATCCCCTCGCTTTTTATCCCTCATAAACTTACCATTCTGCAACATAAAATCTATTCATTCTCACTCTCGTCTTCAATAAAAAGAAATATGTTGATGGTAACTGCCCGCAAATTTTATATTACATATGCTATTAGCCTGCCAGAGCTTAAGATTTTTTCCCCAAAAATTGATAAAGTCGCAGTAAAAAAGTTCCATGTCAGCGAACACTCTTTATTCATTTGCACGCACTAAACTGTAAATTAATTCGTTAATTAACTACGACGGCAAAATGCTTATTAAAAATAAACCAAGAATGTGGTTTTTTTTTCAATTATATTGTTTTTATACTTAAAAATGTGCACATTCCTGAGCCTGAAAAAGAGCAGTTGGATTACGAAAAGCGTTCTCGACATTGCATCCAGTTTTTTTGATTTTATTAGCTAATGCTTACAAACTGTTCGTAAAAACTCTTGATTAGTTCAAGTTGAAAAATGTTCTGTAGACATTACGCTTTAATTAAATCTAGAGCCAGAAAATGCGTTACGTTATCCGCCAGGCTTGTTGTTTTTTTGGCTATTTAATCATTATCGAATGGGAAATTCGTAACACCTTTGCATCTCACTTTAATTCAATTCAATTTGCAATTGAAATCGTTTATCTGAACTGCTATTGGACAACTCGGAGAAACATATTATTACCCACTAGCCCGCTTATAAATTGAAAGTATTATTATAAAAATGCATTTCAGCTCAGCTTGTCCCAGGAGTCTACTTTAAAAAGACGAACCAACTTGAGTAAATACATATTTTATAGCTTAATCTCATTACCGATAAATGCGAGAAAAAAAATTTTGTTGTGAAGGGTCATTTTTGGTACTTAACACAATTGTCTGCTACTTTCAGATAACATTATACAGCTGCCAAATATAATAACCGTGCGGTTGCTAGTCACAGATCATGGTTAGAAAAAGTAAAATTATAAAATTATACGTAGTGCAAAATGTATGTTATCGCCAGGATTTAATAAGCAAAATCAAATATCTGGCCAAATACAGTATATCCTGATTGCGAAATTGTCAAGCTTGCTTCTGGAAAATAGAAAAAAACATTTACATGTATAACTCATGATTTAAAAACTATACAAAAATTGTCCAATCGTATTTATTGATTTTCCTTTATAGGCGTATTTTATTTCTTGCTATTAAAACAAATCAGTCATTAATGGCTGCAAAAAATCTACTAAACAATTGGTTTGAAATGGAAGTAATTACCGTAATTGCTTTATTTACTGTCTAACGATTCAATTTCGTTTATTTTTCTATAACCTTATTTATAAATACATTTCTTTCCGTACTAATGCAGTTTTGCCATTTTCGAAAATCAATTAGCCTACATTTACGTCTACTGGAAATAATCGAAAGTTTGAAATACGTACTACTTGAGACATCCTGCTTTTAGAAGGCCTAATAGTATTTTTACTGTATATTCTCGAGGATATTTGCTTATAATTACATATATAAGTTAAGATGAGTTTAGAATATTTTAAGATTATGTCCATATTGATTTAAACAATGTATCTTTCCAGTGGGTAATTATGATTTTCTTTCAAATTGTTTGACTTGCAATGTTAAAACGGGCACCCGCCAAGAACTTATTTTATGTTAAATATAAATAAAGTATTAAATCAAATATGAAAAAAAAATAGCTTAGCGAGTACATGACTGGTAAGACAATTTTGCTAATTAAAGTGCAATAATTTTTAAGAAACATGGATACTTAAAAAAATTGTTTGTACATACATGTACAGCTGTATAAGATTTGTAAAATGTTTGTACATGCACGGCTGTATAAGATTGGTAAAATTTACACTGTACTATACGTGTATATTACAACATTTCACCGTTTTATTTGAAGTCTTGGAATGTTAAAAAATTACTTCATTAAAGTTGCTTGGAAGTGCCCTGCTTTCCTGAAATCAATGCCATATCTAATTAAGAAATTAATTGATATTTTGAAGCACACAATCTTTCCGAAAAGCTATAAATCGTAGCGAAATGTATCAAAAGCAGCAGCAGTTCTGTTTACTGCATATCGCTATTTTGTCCCATTTTTCAAAATTACTCCCATGCTTCCAATTCATTCGTTCCCGACGTAATTAAATAGGAAATTTGGGGTAATTTTCCGACAAAATTGTTTCCTACTAAAAGACTTTAGATAGCCGCAGAATATTTTCTAATTAAAGCTTAACTCACCACTGAATTGAATAAACCAAATAAATACACGTATAGCTGAATAGCTACAGCATCTTCCAGAGAACTAAATTTAATCACGAAAAACATTATCCACTTTAATCTGGTTTTAGGTATATTTTTGATGCGCAGTGACGCCTTTGTCGATATACAGTAGTTCCGCTACATGTAATGGAAACGTTTTTGTTAGTGTTAATCGAGTACGTGTAATTGAAATGTAAATCTGAAAATGGTAGTGATATAACATCCGCTCATTCTCGTTTCTACTGGTGTAAACATCCGATCTATAATTGGGATTATTTCAATTTCAGAAACGTCTTCGCGAAATTTATGCAAAAAAAAATGTTGATTGCGATCAGACCCATTAGATAGTTTGCTGGCAAAGTTAATTCAAGCGAAGTCAAAAACATCTTATCTCGTAGTTCTCCTATGAACCTAAAATGCGTCAACTGTTTATCCATGTAATAATCTAAAAAATAACATTGTAAATACAGACTTGCATCTCAGTATACGAAATACCAGTATGTGCACTTTGCGCATTTCTTGAGTCCCGATTCGCAGCGCCAGCATTCCGACTTACGAGCGGCCTGAGCGATATGCATTTATCGTATCACTCCTTTCAAACGGATTGCTATTTACAAGTATACTTAGCCAATTAGGAAGTAGTGTGCAACCCTGTGGCTAGCTATGTAGAGCCGGAAGTATCGGGTCAATCCGCCGTATGAATTATTGCGCTGCAGTCGTATTTTCGCAGCGCCAAGTTTGGAAAACGAGCATTAAGTCACGCCCATTTTTTACCAGTACATTTCATACCCAGGCCGGCCACCGTATTAATTCTTGCGCTGCAGTCGTATTTTCGGGACAGCTTATCATGAGAGGTGCCGATACGGAGTGCCCATACTGATATTTCGTATACTGTGTTTGCATAGCTTAGTGATATTGGGGAGGGGAGGGGAGGGGGGGAGGGAGAAGGAAGAAGGGGAAGAAAGAGATTTCTGTGCCCACATTTATTGTCAAATTCAATCTAAAATATGTTCTATAAATCGCATACAATGTTGTATGCATTGGGATATTTTTTTGGAAAGTAGAAAAATGTGTTGATTACTATTTTATAGAATTTGGAAAATGACGCATTTTATTGAGCTATCCAATATGAATTTACGTATGCAGGGTATGGATTACCAGGTGTAAATTATTTTAATTTCAAGTCGTGATCGCTCTTTAAAATTGACGAAGGTATATTAGCACCCATGCTCTCCATTGCTTCGTTTGATGCGAATTTGCCTTTAATCTAATCAAGAACGAGCGTTCTCATTAACCTACTAACAGGGGACAACACGCTCTGAATAACAAGAGTTGATGAAATATTCATAGCTGTTTACGGTGTGGCCCGCGTTTAATTCGAATTATGACGTCTTCGTCATATTTCAGTTAACAATCATGGCTGACGAGGCCAATTTTCACGTCCGTTGTCACGCAAATTTTGGATAACTTAAGTTCTAACATTCTAGCATTCTAAGGTTGTAGCAAATAATGAAATTCTGCCAATTTGTGTTTGACCTGAGGCTAAAATTCAGCGTGGTGAGAGTACGGCGTATTTTTCAGTTTATTTTAGGAAAATATATGGCATTTGAATAACATTGGTATAATCATGTTTGTGTGAGGTTTGGAGACGTTCGTTCTTTGGCTTACCCGTAAGTAAAAAGCTGAAAGTCCATGCCAGCTACTTTACTAAGCGTTGTGGAAATAAAAATACTTTCTTGAAGATGAATAACAGAATAAACATGATTTTCCATTAATAATACATTGTAAATTACTCAAGGGTCTATTCATGTATCGGTTGTATCCTATTTTAGGAGATGATATTCAGTTGGCTGAGGGCAAAATATTGTAAGCAACGTTATTTCATGAAACGTTTGTATCTCAACTTCTATTTAATAATCTTCCACAATGAAATAACTGGCTTGTATACGCAGTTATTTGTCCCCCCGTAGAACAAACGTTCAAAGAAGTTTATAAAAGTATTTTTATAATCTACTGTGCAGAGCGAGAGCTTTCTCATGCTATACGGTACCATTGTTTACAGGAAAATTTAGCAAAATGAACTTAACAGGTTCATTATTTGCCAAATTAATGCAGTTTATACATTATAAAGTCTGGTGTAATTATAATGCATCTAGAGATACTTCATTGCAGAATAAAACATGCAGTAAATCTATTTCTGAAAAAAAAAACAATTAATAGGCTATGTTTAAAGCCTAAAACGTCAATTTAAAATAAAATATATTTTACTATTAAATCTTATAAACATAGTGTATTAAGGATATATTTCAGCATGTTAAAGTTTTAAAGTACTGTATTGCAGGTAACAGTATTTCTCCAGATCTTATAAGATGCATTCCAGTTCAATGGGACATTTTTCGGATATTCTCCCATTGATATTTCCGAACGTGGAAACTAATTTCACGTGTTTATCTCCCCGAATTAATTGAATCGTACAACAAATGTGCTTTTAACCTATTTAATCTTGTTTAGCCCATCGCCCTACGACTACGCGTGAGTTTTACAGCATTTATTTATGGCTCCTTCCTCTCATGTTTTTCAGAGCTACTCTCATATTTATACCAAGTCGATGGCTTTATCAATTGGTTAGCTAATGTACTTAACACGTGGAGTTTTTGAAATAAACACGATTAAAGAGTATAAATAAGGAAAGAAGAAATTATGCAAATGAGATCGGGAGAGGAGGTTGCATCCGACGTTAAGACTTGGCCAATTTAGGGGTAATTTAAAGCAAATTACAAGATGTAATAGCACTCAACAATGCCAAAGTGAATCTGAGAGCAGGAAATGCTGGACGGCGTGCCAGCAGTTTTATGCGTAAATAAAATTTGCATAAATAGCTAGTTTTACCGTCAGCAAGTTAAATACTTAAGTAGGATGCTTCTCTTTCTCTTCCCTTAAAAAAGTAGTGAGGGAAAAAACCGTTATTGCTGATGATGTTAATGAAAGTAGCAGTCTAAAAGTTCAGTGAACTCGTTTCAGTCAAGATTAATTATGCGAAGCAAGACAAATTAGACCTCAGAATGCCATAAGCCTGAGATCGATTTGCTTTGATTTATAATAATAAAAAAACAGTTGTAAATTGTCGTTGCTTAAGTTGCTTTAGATTTCTTCAAACGTTTAATGTGACTGTGACTGTGACTGTGACTGTGACTGTGACTTTTCTTCAGGAAATATGGTAATTTTGGAAGTTACATGTACATGTACAATATGTCTTTTTTTCTTATAAGGATGAATGCACCATGACAAATATATATCATGTTTTTCAAATATGAACATAATTTGAATAAACTTATGCCAGAAGAACAAGTAGCTTACAAAACTTGCGAACCAAGTTCTTTGTTCTTTGTTCTTTGTTCGTTGGCGCTTTGTTCATAACAAAAAGTTTTAAAAATACAACATTATTTTGATAAAAATCCCTTTAGTGTTTCAACTCCAAATCCGAACTTCGCTCGTTTATCAGACGAGTAAATTTATAAAATGCAAAGTTTTACCAATCTAGTTAAGACGAACATCTCATTCTATATTCTGGTATGACTCCTTAACGTATCCAGGATATTAACAAGATTGTTCGCCTATGCAGCAGTTTATGCGATAAGTATAGTCAGCTTCTCAGACTTGTTTGATAAAATCCTTAGGATATTATTATAAAAAAAGCTGAAGTTATTCAATTATTTTTTGTAAACCATCAAACTTCTTTAGGGAAATGAAATCGATAGAAATGGAGATAAATGTGCGTCGAGAACCATCAAGCGGGTTTACGAGGCTTTCTAAAAAGATCAATGGGTTTTACTGTGCAATTTATTGAATTTAATAGCGTATTAATGGAAAATCAATTGTTAAAGCGTATTAATCGAGAAAGGTGGTTGTTAGTTTTCATCAAACTTGAACAGACGATGCGCACGAAGGACAGCGTCTTACACCTTTTAATGACAAGTCACATGACGATGGTAAATCGGGCTGACAATGGAGCAAAGCCAAGTGCCAAGTCGCATTTTTTCACATTATTGTTCACAGCCCACATAGTTGCCGCTTACTGGTGCTTGGATTTCTATACACCTGATTTTGAGATCGATCTCAGGGATCATCAGTAAATAACTCTGTTTTGCACCTCTTTTAAATGCAAAGGGCAGGAAGATCTTAATGATCAAATATATGAAACTTGAGAGTGCATTGGTTTTATTAATCCGTTATTTTTTATCGAAATTCAATAATTTGGGATTTTCATCTCATTTTTGATCTGATACAATCTGATACAATTTACTGAGATGCTTAAGCACGCTTGTTATGTAGGCTTAATCATGTTTTTGATAATTCCTTTAACAATATATTTCACTTTGTCGAAAGAAATTGCATTTAAATTAAGACGACCCCTCATTGTGTAAAATTGCATGCTATTTATATTTTCAATTATATTGTATTTTAATGACCCTGATGGAAAAATGAGATTTGTCGGCATGTAGGCCTACGTTTAAATTGCTCATATAAATGTACGGAATAACATAAATGTCCATACAATTTTTCCACCTGGTGATTTTAGACGTTCTGCAACAACGCATTTAACAATTAATATACAAATACATCTTGAATTATATTTTCAAATCGATACTAAAAGATTTTATAAGTTTGATACATATTTCGACGATATTTATACATTATTTTGACGATATGTCGCTGTAATTTTATGTACGTAAAAGTTTATTTTAATCATGGTTATCGTTTGAATTACGTTTTCATTCTATAGATTCTGAATAAAATTAAACTTACTCAAGCGTCATTCATCATGGATGTTTATTTAGTGAAACTTTTCTCTCAGTCGCTGCTTTGTCGTGCATATTTTATTCGCCAGCTTGCATGCACGTTGTTCCGATACTAGTCTGCTTTATTCTTGGCAATATCCACTAGAATCGTCCACTTAGTTAAAGTAACAGTTCATTTAGCAAGCTGTAAATCAATTTAAGGAAACTATTCATTTAGCTAATAAAATGGCTGGTTTCTGCGTCACGCGTAATAAGCTTATCAACAGATGTCGTGTTTATAACATTGCTGCACAAGTACGTGCTGGCATATCTCATTTTTCGCATTTCTATTATGGTCCATAATATATTCGGAGAAATTTACATATACTGTATATATTGGACATAAAATTATTTAGGTTTTGACTACGAATGAATTCAACCGAAAGACCGAATAGCGTTCATGCATTATTTCCTTTATGAAAATGGTTAACACTGAAAGATAAGAGCTTGGAATAGAGTGGATTCATTTATCCAATTTAAAGTCACGTGACCATGATGCTAAGCCAATACTAGAGCAAATTGGGCGCCACCTCGGATCAATATTTTGCGATTGACACTTCAGCGGAATTGTTTAAAATTGTTACATATACTGTATATATCGTAGAAAAGAAAGGTCTTAAAATCGGACATTAAAGTTAATATCAGACCCCCGCATAAAATTTAAAAGTACTACGTAATTTTCATGTAAAATACAATGAGAAACACACGGTGGTATTTTGTGCTTCGTTACTGCAAAAAGCCGGCAATACACGATGAAAGTTATACATTATCTGGAAATACGGCATGTTCAAAAAGTTCAATTTTTAGTACATATATCTATGTGAATTACGAGAAATGAAATGTTTTAATTTGTCAAATATAAAAACATAAATGAAGTCTAATTACTTTCAGTTTGAAAATTTCCTTTTTTAAAAGCCATGGTTAGTAAATTGCTCAGAAATATGCGCTTGACTTTTCGGATACGCCTGTATAAATTGTCAAGTTTCCAGATACAGTATAACCTTCCCCGTGTTTTGCCGCCTTTACAGTATTTACAATACGTGAATGTATTTTCCAAAAATACGCCTCACTCACTTATATGATAGTTACATGTATATGCTCAAGTGATGAGGTAATTCGCTAATTAAATATAGGACGTTACATTTCCACCTGGTGGAAATTGTGCGTACTGTTTTGTTTCTCCATGAAATAAAATGGTAATACGAGTTGATGCGACTGGCTGCGTTTAGCAAAGGTCACCTTCATTCGGTGACAAATTAATCGCTGAACGAGACGGTCGTAAATGAATATTAATTCGGCCCTAGCTCATTCATTATAAAGAGCTCGCAGTGTCCTCTGATCTTCATCTCCGAATTCCTTTTGGTCTGTTTGCCTTTGCTGTTTGCGCTTGATTTTAAATGCTGTTTGGTTTCATCGGCATTTACCACCAACAATGCCAATAGCATTAGCATGCAAATGTCCCTCCCAACTGAGTTAGGAAAGTGCGTCAGAACATCCGGTCGCTCGCACGTAGGCTTTTATTGTCATAAACAGCCTTACAGCCGGCGAATCTCGTCCTTATTTCTAATATGTCACACTCCTGATTTGCATATCCTATAAAATGCGACGCGAAAAGCTTAATTGCAAACCGAATTATGTTCGCCAAAGTAGCGAACTATACTGTATATTACCACGAGCGAACGAAAGGATGCTTTTAAAGGTTAAACTCATGAGTTTAATGTACGTTTAGACGTTTAAAGGAAAGCAAATTTAAATATTGACCGGCCCTGGCCTAGATAGTATTTATGTGTTAAAGATTCATGAAGTTGCCTATCAATCGTTACTCGCGTGGCAAAACAAAATTAGAATGTGACAATTTGCAATTTAGTATGTACAATTTTATTGATATATGATTTACCAGCTACATGTACATGTACAGTATAACGACATATATTGCCTACGACTTAGGTCGGTATACTTGTGTGTTATCTCGACTACTGATGAATCTGATTGAGTGGGGGTTGAATCTGGTGTACCACAGGGTAGTGTCCTTGGACCTCTTCTCTTTCTAATCTTTATAAATGATCTTCC
>JAQGBX010005350.1:0-13811 GCA_034698745.1 Megaphyllum sjaelandicum
CTCCCTCCCTTTACCGGGCGTCCTTTATGGATGGCCCATAAGGTGTACATGCATGACTGTATACAGTATACATTTCCCTTCAATGTACAAATATACACTGTATTCGTTATTATTTGACTTTATGGGAAATATTTCATTTTATGGAAAAAAAACCGGGTATCATGTGAGCTTGTTTCAGTTGCTGTGAAACTGTCAACACGAAAAGTTGTCGTATTAGCCATTATGCATCTCCTGAAACTGGATTGGTAGATTAAGGATTTAGCAAAGGACTGACCACAACCTTTTCACTGCCTATCTTGCATTTACATAGTAATTCGGCATGGAACAATGTAAGCATCGTTGGTCTCAGCCTACGGGATTAATTTTTTAAAGTGGCCCGCTGGGATCAATCAAGAAACGTTCACCGATTACGTGAAGATCATGAAACGTTAAGCCAATTTTGCATTACAGTTTAGCCGCACGTACCACTCCTGCAGTTGATGTTTTTATCTGATTCTTTGCAAAATAAAACTCCATGAAAATGGCTCTTACTCCTGCAGGGCAGCATTTAATTGTCACTTTAATAGGCTTAAGTTTCATTGGAAACAAATCCCTAAGAGCTTCCCTTTAAAGTCGTGTGTTCTGTTATAAAGATCAGCACATTCTTTGTGGCTTATCAGGACCTCTTAAATTTTATTTTTGACAATGAGCCAACGAGCAAGTTCATCCAATTTTGAGCATATTACTTATATGCAACATAACCCAAACCAGCAACACAATAGGGTGCCTGCAATATCTGCATTCAACGCCTCCAGGATTTCAAATCTCATCAAATAATGGGTTGTGAATTACCAAACCAAAAACAATACTCTATAATGTGCAAACTCGAAAATTACCCCAATTTCAAATTTGTTTCTTTTGCAGTCAGGTGCAAAAAAGGGAGAGTTTGGTCTTAGTTAGGAAAACAAAATCATTTGCTATAGCGGAATAAGAGCAGTTGAATAAATATCAGAGATAATGCTCAGATGTGCCGTCAATGTTGAAAATGTGTTCGTTTTAGTTGTGCTATATGGAGCGTCTCCTGTTGCACATGAGCAAATTCTGTTTACCTTCAGCTCCATCTAATTAGTATTAAAATCACGAATTTATGAAGGATTTGTTAGTAAAGCGTGTGCAAGACGAGCTTGTGCTTAAGTCTTATTCGAGGTCACAACTTTTTACTCTGGAAATAAAATTTATAATGTACATCTTAAAATTGACTATCGTCGAACTACCTTTACTTACGAAGCTAAAAGTTATTAAATCGACCGAAAGAAATTAAAAACTACGATAATTGTCCCTCAATATTTTACTCGTCAACCAATCTACCAAAAAAGCACACTCGAGAGACTTAAATCTCGGACACGAAGCATTCACTTCGACGTGGTTTGATCTTTGCAGAGCCACAAAGATTTTTATTTGCTTTTCCGGCATGTTTATGGCGAGAAATTCAGCTCCACACTTTTTCTCCTTGTCAAAATATGATTCAAGACTGCATAAAGAATAAAGGATCGAGCCATTCTTGTCTTACGGCAAGCACACTTTACGATTCCCTTTGAGAATTTAATTCGGCCTTTACAATGGACTCACGCAGAAAGATATTAGTCCTCGACCAATATTCTGTACACCAAATACCACTGAAAATGGCCTGACATTGTTAGACGCACCGGTAGGCTTCGTTGCGCCTAAATCGGCCAAATTCTTTAGAAGGAGGTCAACTAATGAAATATGACAACTAAACATTCAAGCAAGAAAAGATAATATTTGGGACGTTTCAGCGCAAATAGACCATCAAAATATTGTGTTAAGAAAAGAAAAAAAAGGTACTCCTATAAAACTGCGCAGTGCAGTAAATTTTCCACTTTGCTAGGAGGAAGTTTAGAAGAAAATAACAAAACAAAATAATTGAAGATTTTGATGTACATGTATTTCGCAGCAAAAGCTTTCCAGATATCTTTAATATGGCCCATGCATGTACATCCGTAATTGTCAAAATTGCACTTTTCCTAAATTTCCTTCAATAGTTCCCTCCAAAAACCCCCTTGAAGATACCATGCACGTCTCTCATGCAATACCGTACCATGATTACAATAAGATAACATAGGTTTACTCCTTTCCAACGGAGGGCTCCAGAATGAGCCAATGGGATGCTTAGGGTGAGGCCACGCTTGTATAATGATGCCTTTTTACAAAACCAGCGCCACCTTTCAAATTGTTATAATGGGATGCACCTTTAAACGCTTCATGAAATCTACATTAACTTCACGAAGTTCAGCGACGTTTTCTTCCTTAATAATATTTTATAGAAGCCTGTCAGTTGTTTATGCCTTGCCCTTGCTGTTGCATATTTTATCGAGCAGTCTGCCACCGAGGTATCGTTCTCATCCCAATGTCAACACGAGTACCATAAACATCGAGTAAAAAAGGCAAAAATGCCCATTTTTCCAACCTGGGTAGCCGAGTAATTTTTCCTAATGGGCCATAAAAGCCAGCCAACCTTTCGCGGAAAAACGCAAAAAGAGTCAATGATTATCTCAGAAAATGCATGTTGCGCAATGAAAAATGAGATGGATGGCATAAGAGCCATGGGCGAAATGAAGCTAGCGGGAGAGTTTACCAAATATTGGGTACATCACAAAATGGCGATAAAGAACTTAATACCTTGTTTTAAAATTCCGCACGATGAAAGTAAATTACAACTACGTGCTATCACAGTGGTGCTATTTACCTCATATATAATGCGACGTTCAAGAAAATTTATCTGCACCCTATATTCGTGCTGGATTAAAATGTCATTCGATTTTAGAAATTACAAAATGTTTGCAAAGGTCATTGAACTTTATCGTCAGCCTATAATAACGCGATAAAGTGAAGAAATATGCGGGCAATGAACGGATTATCATTAATGGGGAATCTGCCTGTTAATCCGATCTGCAGATATACTGTATGATGCCACTCATATTAATATTGAGAATTTGATACTTTCCAAGCTGCCATCTTATACAGACTTTCTGATTAATACGCATGACTGCATACACGCAGAAAATGACCTTTTGACAACCTGGTCGCGGATAATCAACTCTCTTCAACTTTTAGAACTTGTTGAATTTACAGAATGTTTTGAGATAAAACCAATTATGCGTGATTCTTTAACATCCTCTATAGCGCTTGAAGAGAGCATTGCTAATTAGCTATTCAAACGTCTCTAGTTTTCATTAATGGACAAATAACTGACATCATTGAGAAATGTTATCAACGAACGGAACGAATGTTCCGTTATCGTTCAGAAGTGCCCGATTTAATCATTCTCGGATATCCGATATCTTTACCGTTACATGAGCCTTGCAGCAAATTGAAGATTCCACACAAGAAAACTTAAGCTACGTTCAAAATACGCGAGTTGAGATAAGAACAAATTAAAGTGAAGAAAATCAAATTTTCCAAGCAGGCAATTAATGTTCTCGAATCCCTCTCAAGGGTTTAAATAAGACTGCATTTTCGTCCCACTCAATACTTTTTCTTCACGAGACAACCGAGTGGCCAGCTTTTCGGATAGCAATGGAATTTTAATTCCAAAAATAGGTTTCGAAATATCTGTTGTATTTCGATATAGATATTATATACAATATGCAACCTCTACAATTTGATTTCTAATTTCAGCTTGAGTTATTGAACTATGTATTGCGATATGTACAGTATACATGTATATACTCCGTTACATTATTAGTAACTTCATAAACTGCATAGATGTACTTGTATATCGATCAGAAATGTTAAGTAAATTTTTTTTTCGAAACTGAGCAGTATCTCTGTAAAGGTACCGGATAATACAGCCTTTCGCGACTGTTTATAGAATTCATTTGTGGCACAAATAAAGCAGATCCCCCATCCGAAGCATAGACCACATGCGCGAACTGCGAAATGAATGACGTGCCATTTTGATAAGACGATATAAAAGAAAATTACGCCAACCTGCAACGACATGTTTTGCATGGCGAATTTGTGCTCATAAAATACCTGTATAATGCAGCGAGGTACACGTTTACGAGGGAGAAATGCACATTTAAGTCTGACATTATGCCATGAGCATAAATGCAGGGAATCGTCATCTATAGAAAACGCCTTTCCGGAATTAACTTTTTATCATCCTAATAATAACCAATAATTAATCGCGAGTTACGCGAACGCAGTAAATACGCCATTCCAATTTCTACGCGTCATTAATAAATGCAATATAGGCTAATGTAAAAAAACGGTTGCTGCGTACACTATAAATACGCAAAAACATCACCCTACATGCACATGTTTCTACAGTATTACCTGCTTGCAAAGAAGGGATCTTTGTATTTGAGTCTAGATATTTACAAGTTTTCAATTCGAGCAGTTCTCATGCACTTTCCAATATGGAAAAATATGCGGCAACTATCTTTATTTTCGTCTTCGTTTTAGTTATTCAGAATCTTTAGATTGTTTAGATCTTTAGAAAGTTTCATTAGATTGAATTTTTTAGCATGTACTGTATATTAAGACTTGGTTCTATAACAAACATTTCAAGATTGGCCGTATAAATAGAAGTATAATGGAATTAAACAGATATTTTAATAAATCAAAAGGACGAGACAAACTGCAAACTCTTTTAAATTCATTTGGCAATGAGAAATAATATATAAGTAATTTCAAAATATAATTTTAAACTATACGCTTTTGTTTCAGTGTGATTAAATAAGTAAAAATGTTTTCATTGGAAAACTTTGGAAAACTAACTTTTCCATATATAGCATTTGCAAAAAAGCGGAAGTCATTTGAAACTACTGTATATTTAAATTATGCTGTATATTAGAAAACAATCAAATAACTTACATCCTTTCGTAACCCTTTTGATTAATTAAACAAACATACAAAACGGTTCATCCAGTTTTGGTAACTAAACAAGCACCGCAGTCACTCGATGGTGCTTTTCAACCAATACATTTTACAATACAATTGTATTTGCAGAAATACACAGACTTCAAAATTAGCGGGAGTACAGTGACCATGCATTGGAAGGATCATTGTCCAATACACGCATACCCTTTTAAAATTAAGAGGATGTCCAAATATGGTTAGAACATGTCGGCGTTTCCACGAATCATCAGATAGTGAAAAAGGTCAAAATAAACACATTGTTAAACTAATAGCAATGCACTTCAAGAAATGTGCTTTTAGTTTGCCAAGAACAAATTTTCGCTAAACATTATCTGCAACGTGCATACGAGTCGTGCTGCTATCTCGCGATTTATGCATTTGTATTAGCGTTAATTTTCCAATATCGGTTTTTATCAGTAAACGCTGCGTGGTTTCGCTCGCTTTTCTCGAAAATAAAAAAGTAGGCCTCCCAGAATTCCACGTAACCTATACCTCCCCCACCTTTCAAGTATTCAACATTTAAAAAACATTTTTTTTAGTTAAACGTCTTATCTCGTAGACAACGACGGAATTTCCTCATAGGCAACACGACCATTACAAAAGCGAGCCATAAGCCAGACTCTTTAAGATGATGGATGTCTAGTCCACGTGGCACCCCTAAACCACCAGGGGGTGCGCGGCATTGCATCGGTCAGGCGGCTGCTGGCTGCATTCCTTTTCGCTTTTATCGTTAATCAATTAGGCAAAAATTAAAATTGACATTAGGATAAAAATCTATGAGATGAAGGCATGCATGCATGCAACGATTCCTAGAATGCAGATTTAAAGCGACAACGGTGATGGGAATGTAAGGTCAAAATGATGGACATTGGGACGACTCAATAACGCATCCTGGCAACAGGCTGACTGGCCATTTTATGCACACGAATTCATGCTTCAGTTTTGAATGATTTACCAACATACTCTCACATACATGTAGGAACATCATGAACCCATTTTCCCAACGAAAGTAAAAACTAATAAAAAGCAAGTACTTTTTCTGAAAACAAAAAAAAAACATTCTTAGTAGTGTACTTATATCCATACGTAAAACTCGCATCAATAATCCATTATTTATTTAGCAACTTGCGTGTTGTTTGCTTTAGAGCTCCCTGGCACGTCAACGCCTATCGGAATTATCGAATATACGTGGGTGCATGCTAATCATTTTATCTCCAATGGAGTCATTAAATAAACAAAACTATAAATTAAATGCAGCCTTTCCATAAGGACAAATTTTCCAATAATAAATGCTTCCAGAGAAGTCCTAAGGTGCAGTATGTCGGTATAATGGTAATTTATACGAACATGTACAGGTATACATATATGTATTATCAATCTTCTTGAATTTAAAAAAAAGTTATCGAAATTTATATGCACTTTGCATCATATTGGCATCACTGGCAACATTTAGAAAACAAATTAATGATGGCGTCATTTCCACACATCGTTAAGTCAGATGTTGTACCGAATTATGTGGAAAATTAGGTTATCTATCGTTAATTCAAAGATCCTGACATAATTCCTTCGAAATCTAACCTCGGATTTCAGTTCATGCAGCACACTTTAATTACATGTACTGCTAATACATCACACTAATACACCAGTAAAAAATGGCAGAAATTGTCTTCTTATAACGTATGGTAAATAGATTAAGCCTTTGAGCCTGGCCCTGTATTAAATGTTTATCTTTATAGCTGATTACATTCCATGCATGGTTTATGAATCGTAATAAATTATTCACAATAAGGAAGTCGCATGCAGCCTTTTTACTGATATTAGACTACTTTGAAGATAATAAAACATTTATGGTACACATTTCGCTGCCTTGAATCGCTCCAATAAAGTAGCACAAACCTTTACAGGCCGTTTTTAGTGGCTCAAGGGTATGGTGCCTATGGGGATTCTAACTTACGGGGCAGAATGTTATAATCCCCCAAGATAATTTGCTCAAAAACAGTTAGGCGAGAAAAACTGGTGGCTACATCATGTCGGATAAGACTGCCATTATATTTAAAGATTAACAGATGCACCTTTTTATTGAATTGCAATTTTTTTTAGGCTGCAGCTTATCTTTACTGCGCAACTTTTGTTTATTTTTACATTAATCGGTTAAGCGGTTTGAGAGATTAGGGAAGAAACACATTTGCAAGCCTGGCCAACTCCACCAAAGTATTTTCAAATGCTTTGATAAAATTCCTCAGTACAATAAGGCACGCAAAATTTTAAAAAATGGCATCAGCTCAAAACTGTTTATGCAAAAAGTATTAAATTACTAAATGTTGCCAAGTGCTGCACACTTACAAGTGTTATCATGCCGCATAGTAATAATAACTGACATGACCAAAACAGAGCTATATGAGGACATTTTCTTATCTGGATAATTTCTCATTTTTAGTTAAAATTCGATCAAAAAGCTAATAATAAAAGTAAGGAAATGTGGTCAATGTGGAAAATGTGGAAATGTGGAAATAGATAGAATAAACACCCAAAACACTAGTTTGAGATGGTATAAAACAACAATGCATATTGTTAAGCTTATGCCATCAGAGTAAATAATGAGCAAAATGAATGATATAGCCTAGTAGAGCACAATTACTATACAATATTTAATTATAGTAAGTTTTCTATTCCTTAACATATAATTAGACAATAATCGGCCAACTATCGCATACATGTATATATGTATAAGAAAACAATTACGGATTTTTTACGCACTATACATACTAGTACATGTATAAAAACTACATTATTATAGTGACAATTCATGAATAGCTTGTCATGGCATGCGTAGAAATATTTCAAATATTTTGCGGTTTCCAAGCACTCAATCCCATACTTACAAAAATTGAAAATGACACGCCATTTACTATCGTAACTGTATGAAATTCTTCAGGATTTATTAATAGTGGCAACATGCCTATTAATATGGCTAATCAAGACTGCTGCAGAACATAAAATTGAGGCAATAAAATGCATATTAAAATGGCTTTATAGAGACGGGGATACAATTCAAACCGCTCAAAGTGGGATAATGATGCCGATATTAAAATTCCACGAAGATTACACTGTTATCTTAAAAATGGTATTAAAGAAATGACTGGAGGAAAATGGATTTGCCGCAGATTTTTGTACTTAATCTGAGAATTTTAAGGTGGCTTTTTATGCGAGAAAGGCACGGAACCAGACAATTAAAAAAGACAAGATAATCTAGCTGACAGTAGGCCTACAGCCAAGACTCAGTTTTAATGCCTTAGAGACTATCAATTTTTTTCCTTTTTTCCTTAAAAGGCTTGTTAAAAGCTATTAAAAATCTGAGAAGTTCAATAAATTAACCTTGAGCTTTTCTGAAGTGGGAGTGTGCCTCCTTCCACCCCTTCCTCCCACATATAGTACCCTCGTATATTTTGCCCGTTAATAAAACAGCATCAGTTTGGAATCATCCACTTTATTGGCCCGATGCATATTAGAGGTGTTTTTGCTCACAGTTCCAACTTGTCCCATGCACTCAAACTGCATAATGCTCCACTTTTAAATGGTAGGGTATACTGTACCGTCTATTGTCCAATGTTATTCATTAGGTGTTCCTACAATTAACCCAGCTAGCCTGTTGGTATTTTTGGACTTTAGTGCCCTATTACCAGATTATTAGCTGCTATGGTCCGGTTGAGGTCAAGATGGATTCTTGTATGGCGAAATAAAAGCTGGCTATCACAAGCTCTAATGGGAGCAGAGATCGTTCTGCAAACTGTTTTATGTAATTTATGTATTACCTCACAAAGAAATCGTTACTGTACATGTACCAAATGCAGTTGCATCAAACTGAATTGATTATAGCCATGAAATAAAACTGGTATTAAAGAAACCGTTTCGATTATTATCGAATACTAAATCTTGTCTTAATCGCGGATTCCGTTCCTGAGTATATACTAGAGATTTAAGTTGTTACAACGCACAGCGTCATAAGAATTTCGAAAAAAAAAATTTAAACTTTCGACATCTAACAACTGTTTTGAATTATGGTAAAAATAAATAAACCATACCCTATAATGCGTATTACTTGCCGAGATAATGATGAAAAAATCATTTTAACTGAATTTCATATCAAGGGACAAAATAAAAACCCGTAGGTGCTGAATGAATTTTAGAATCTTCAGTCTTGGTATCTACAGTACTGTACTTTTGAAACGACAGATAATGGACAAAGTAACACCGATAAGCACTTTTAATTTATTAGCAATCTTGCCATTTAACGATTCCATAAAAGCTCAAATGTTCCATTTGTTGCAGTATAGATAGACGTCTAGCCAACATTGAAATTAGATCCAATTTTAATAAAGACAGAAATCTGCCATTTGGCCTAGGTCCAAATCAGACAGCCTGGCACTTATACTACCACCCATGCGCATATAGGCCACCTTTGCATTTAATTCCTCTGCATGCTTCAACATCATAATAATAGCAATTTTAAAATCACACAATGCGTGTCTGCCAGCTAAGTCAGCAAGTTTGCAAAAAATCTTAAATGCGATGAAAATCGTTTGCTCGGCCTCGATCCTTTTTCAGAAACTGCAAAAAAAAGTTATAAGATAGTATGCAAACACGAAACTTTCAAATGAAAAAGTCCATATGGCCCGTACCTGGCAATAGATTAATTGATCATCAAAATATTCCCGAAATGTAATACTTCGTGTAAAAAATACAAATCCCAGACAATTTAGTGTTGAGGCATGCCATATCAGAATCATATTCCACGTGATCAATGATATCTAAGGTTGGATGACATACTAATATTATCGTAACATGCATCAACACTTCACTGTAAATCGACCGCAAAATGTAAATGTTTATTTAATTTAAAATGCAATAGCTCAGTATAATACATAGAAATATCTGAGGTTTGATGACATACCAATATTATACCGTAATATCATAACATGCATCACCACTAAATCGACCACGAAATGTAAATTATTTATTTGATTTAAAATTACATAGTACTTAGCATACTGCTGTATGCATGTCACCCCCACTTCAGAAGTGAAATATCTCAAATTTTCAGTTAATATAAGTTTTGGTATATTATTGACAATACTGTCGTTTTGCTTTAAGCTCACTTTATTAAGCTCAGGTGAGGATTTTACCGGATATAGAGCTCATTTCGCTTGACTTTTGACTTAATAGCGCCATAAGACAGAAATTGACAATTTTTGAGTTGCCTCACTTCTATAGCGGGGTTGCGATAGGTCTTCAGTACGCTTAATATACTGCGATATTGATTACAGCTATGGTTTATGAAAACAACTTTACCAATATCGAACTGTCTTCATGAACCTCACTCACATGTCCACCATGCATCGTAAGCACAGTACTTGTACATGCTGTCTCATGGAGACGTCGAATTCAATTTTCGAAATCACGGGAGATTAGGCTAATCATTGACGTCAAAATACCAAAAATAGTGCAATTTTTAAACCAACACTTCCTTCCCAATCAAGAATGCTTAGCAACTATTCAAAAGGTGAAATCAATCAGCTGCTGGCGTATAGTATAGGTCAGGATTTTCCGAGGAATTCGTCCTTCCCCTGTTGTATTCGGGCAAACATTTTGAAAAATTGAAAACCTGATTGCAGTTGCCCGTGGATATATTGATCCTAGACATTGACATACAGTACTTGCCACACGAACGATTTGTATTGACAGCTGTTTAACGTTGCCAAACCGCAACAAGCATCAAGCTGTATACCCAAGCTTCATGGGATCAAGAAGCTATAGACTAAAGATATGCTGCAGTATGCATGCTGGTGGCGAAATAACACAATCTATGGAGTTTATAGTTTCAAAATCATCATCCAAAATTATACCAATTATCATGTTCGTCACTCACCTTACCGAAAATTGATCGTACTGTATATGCACGATAAATTATGTTGCCTTTGATCGAGCATCGATTTTTAACCGAATACCACTCGTTCAAATTCCTACGCATTAGACAACCCCCGTAATAGCTAATTATAGCTTAAATGAAACAAATTCTATGAAAGTACAATTATTTATAAATTTTCTATTGCGAAGAAAGTCGGGACAAACGGCACGTTACCAAACAAAACAAAAATAACCTTGCTTCGCTCGTTACTCAGAAAGAGACTGATTCGAAACTACAAGTTGTATACTGACTTGTATATAGAAAAGATTAAAGATCATTGGTTTTTTCAACAACCCTCGCAAGTCTACAAAAGCATTTACATGTATTCACTTAAAACTATTTCCCACGGCACGTGTTAGTAGTGATGATAACATTAAGCTCTTATATTGAATTTGGGAACTCTTAACGCGCTCTTTTCTCCATCAAATTGGTTGTTTTTTTCTTCCTTATTTCGCATTTGTTTAACTGCAAACCCGTGTTTTCATTTTTTACATGATTTTTTTCATTATAAGAGCCTCCACCATCAATTAAAGGAGCGTAGCCGGGTTTTTATATTTTTTTATGTTGGTAATTTCGATGAATTACTGCATTTTGGTGATTTTACATCAACACTCAACATCCACATTGGATTTTAATCAATTTTACATTATCGCATGGAAAAGAAATCCCTTATTTGCATGCACTTAAGGCACATGACTTAAGTAAAAAAAAGCGCTTGGCAACTCGTATACATGTACTTAGCTGGCCACAAAATGGCGTTCAACACGTGATAGGAATGGCTTTAGAATTCTCACGACGAGTAGTTTGGCCAAACATTTTTTCATTAATTAATATCCTATCAGTATTTTTTTCTGGGTATGTATTTCATACACAAACAGGAAATGTATGAAATGCATAATATTACTGCCCATCCAGTCCAGGGAATAAAATGTGAAAAGATTCCTCTCATTCACCCCGACTTACTAGTATGTCATTATGTAGGCCTACTGTAGGATAATACGAAAAATGCAGTGTACTTGCCTATCAGATGGTACTTTGGATTCACTCTGCTAATGCCAAAAGTACATTACACCTGTACTGTACATAACAGTACACTGTAGTATACGCAGGGGTCTAATGAAAATAAGTACCAGGTATTTTGACACACGGTATTATGTTGTCAGATGCATCTTCTGCGCATGCAGTTACATACCGTAGCTTAGAATTTTCCCACCAGAGGCAAACACTGCCAGATGGGCGAAATAAGTAATGCTTTTAATCCACTTTCATCATGTTCACTTATTAAACAGGTCTGCCAAATTGAAGCGTCTCAGCGGACCTCATTCGTACAGGGTAACTAAATTTGCGATTTAAAACTGTGGATGCACATTTATCAATTTTGGGGATATAAACGTTGCAAACATTAAATATAATGACGACGAAATGCGCAAATACTTATTAGGCTTCCAAGCAATAAACAATATTCAGGCGTTCAATTTGCATTTCACAAATTGGCCTACACATTTAAAAAAGAATCATAAAATAATTGGATGGAAGCCGCCTTTGTTGGTAATTTTTTTTCCAGCATAAAAACTTCGTCGTAATATTTAAACGAATGGGTTTTGAACATAAAAATTGCCACAAACGCGCCAGTGCGCAAAACGAAACTCATTTTCCATTGGAAAATCGTGTATAGAAAGAAATGGATTGGAAGCACAAATAATTGGCTTCGTTTATTTGCATAGTTTTAAAGTGCATTCAGGCAAGGCAACCGAAAGGGTCATTACAGGGTGACCTAGTCTTCTTAATTGGCGCTGAATGTGTAATTGGCAGTTTGTTGCCGTAACGTGGAAATTAAGATTGCTCGAGGGGGGATGTTCAAGCTGCCATATTCCCCCAGTCCCGATCGAACAGTTCCCCCCATTTTGACACACTAACTTTTCCCGCTGTTTTTCCAATATAATTAGCATTAACATTTAGCTAATTTACATTCTTGAGCAATTGAAAGCGGAGCATAAGCCTACGGATTCCTTCATTAATCCGAGAACGACTCGCTTTAATTAGCTGCGATTTTATACAAAACTATTCGTTTAATTAATTGACAGATATCTCGGAAAGAATCAAAGTGTTTGGCCAGTTGCCAAAAACGTGGAACATTATGCGAATGAACACGGTATAGTAACTATCATAAAAAAGCATTTTCTTATTCTAGCTGCATTTCTGTAGATGCTTAGTCGGAAAAAAATCCACGGAAATGCTTAACACTGTAACAATATATCCATTTCCTAGTAAACCTGTCAAATTCATGTAGGGTATCTTAGAAATGCATCAACTTTAAGTGATTATAAATGACCCAAGATTGTCTTTCAGCCTATAGTTTCAATCGTCCATTCATATAACACTATTAGGTTGTCCGAAGCTTAATTGAATTTCTGACATTCCAGTCAAGTTTCGCATTAGTTGTTATCGTAATGATGAATTACTACCTGATGAACCGGTCATATTTCTGCTAAGAAGCTGCGCACCACATGTCGATCTTCAAGATTTTCTGGTTTCCTTCTCAATTAAGTCAACAAAAGCACTTTCGGATGAGATTCCAATGCGCCTTTTCTTATGAGTAATGGTTACGCGAAGCTTCAAGAATGTGAACGCAGATCATTGCATATGTAGACATGAGCTAGACAAAAGCATGCTCACAATCAAGCGTAAAGTGGGTTTGCTTACAGAGTGCGCCCAAAGAAAAATGCCAAAATGTTGAGTTTAAAAAAATCATGAGAACAGACATGTTCCACCATGCGGTCAACAGATTATGCAGATGATGCATTGAAATTGCTATCAAGTTCCTGGCGTTATTGAAGGATATTTAATTAGGGCCGGTTGTACGAGCGCAGGTTAAGCTTAACCAAAGGTTAACCTGCTGCATAACCACAGCTTAACCCGCCCT